>JAOTQE010112888.1:0-25010 GCA_025631205.1 Nesometra sesokonis
CAGTTATTACATGAAATAAATTGATCTGAAATTATTATGTTTTTATGCATTCACCACATTTACCAATAGTGTTGTTTCTATTATTTTTATTTCTATTAGTATTATTTCTATTGTTATTGTTATCATTGTTAATGTTCTTTAAATTCAATATACAAGAATTATCTTTTAAGATCATAGTATGTTCTTGCTGATCATCAAGATAATAATATGACTATAATAATAACAACAACAACAACAACAATAATAATAACAATAATAATAACATACCATATCGTCGTCACAGCATTATAATTATAGAATTATAATAAGTAATGCAAAGTTATAATTTATGAATGTAAAATAGAATTAAATAGCATATCTCATCTAGACAAACACTTTTGCATATCATTATTTGTTAATGCTATGTATATTTTCGAATGAAAAATATTCAATGACTTCTTTAAAAGAAAATGAATACATGGATTTTTTGCATTTTACTTCTATTTGCATTTTAACTCTATTGCGATAATGTTGTTTTCTGTCCGATTGCGAAATATGCATCCGACATAAAATCAGCGTTGTATTTCTTAGGCCTACCTTTAATTTTTCTATTTCTTAGACCGAATAAACAGACACAAACACCTCAAATAGTATTTAGTTTAGTATAATTATCGATCCAAGTAAGAACATTCCAGAATCTGGAGACGGGTATCATATTTTGCAAAAAAACCCCAAAAAATCACGTTCTATAGTTTTCTCAAATTTATTGCAGAATGTACATAGATTAGTGTGAACCTTCACTATCTTATAAAGAAAAGAATTTACTTCCAGGATTGATGTATGATTCGATATTACAGCCATTTTAATTTAGGATCTTTGGTAGAAGAGAATAATATAGTTGAAACATTTAACCAGAAACAAATCCATAATTTGTTGTACAGAGGCAGCTCTTTCCCATTTATCTTTGTAAATGTCTTTTTAAGTTAGTTTTTTGCTCAATTTCACAACTATATTTTAATTGTTTAAACTTCGGAATTCGGCCACACTAAACGTAGAATTGTAAAAAAAATAGAAGGTCTCCTTATGTTCAGGTCGATCTTTATCAATCCGTGATCTTCCAGGCAGCTTTATCATTCATAAGCATCGTTTTTATTTTTCTATACATAAAAATAGGAATTCTTCAATTTTTCAATTACATGTCTATACACATAGCAAATCGTACAATTGTAAAAACAAAAAAAAAAAAAAAAAGATTTTATATTGTATACAAAATTAATCAATTTAACTTAGGGACCGTAACAAAACCATTCTACTGCATTTACTTTAGAAATGCAAAACCTCACATTTAACTTAAAGAATCTGTCAAGATTATTAAACCGCAGTTACTTAAGTAATGCAACTATCAAATTATAAGGTGGCACTGGAAAGCAGCATAGACTATGTCAATGATATTTCATTTATTAATAACTGCAGTAACTACATTAAAAAGTCACAGATTCATATTTAACAATATGACTATTTATAATAGTATAATATTTGTATTGAAATTTATACTGCAACTGCTGCAGTAGAAAAAGTGATGACGTGATCACTTAAAATATTAGGTTTGCTGCTAATAAGAATAATATCCTTGTTTAAAAACAATAAAAATACACACCTATCTACAATTTTATTTCAACTAAATTTAGAGGTACGGTAATAATATTACATTCGATATACTGCTTTTATTAAAAAAAACATGTATCATAATGGTATAAAATGACTCATTTAACATAAGTATTTGAGTTAAATATTTTTGTTCAATAATTTTGCGGTCTTTACAGTTCAACAAAATATTTTATTTTTTAATGGTTCAGATAAATAAAAATCAATGCATCAATTGTAAACGAACAATAGCGGTATTTTCTTGAATTGTGTAAACAATATAATACAAAGAAGGATTGCGTTCGACCTGTGTATAAATATAAGATTCCCTTATAAGATCAATACTTAGTCACACAATAATTTCATTACATCGAAATGATAATTGCAGCAACATAATCTTATTCATATCTTGAAGGTTGAATAAGCAGAATATCGTCAGCCAAATATTCATTTCAATTATAACATTAGATCTATGTGAATTTCAAACGAATAATACGGACGATATAAAATTTTGTTATGGCATTTTTTATGGCACGGCAGGTACCATTGATGACAATATGGTCGCTTTCTGACATATAGTTGAAACGCCAACAATATACAATATAGTATACTATTTTAGATATTTTTCTAAAAATAACTTAATTCAAATCTTTCAAAAATATCTGCAGGAACAAAATAGTACAGGTCTACAATGATGTTACAATAATGTATTTTCTTTTTATAAATCTTCATTTCTAAATAAGCATACATATACATACATACAGAGGCCTAGGACATTTACATTTAATGTCATTATAAGCTAATAAAAATCTTAAACAATTATATGTTTCGTCATTAACAATGATTATAAAAATATACAGTATTATAGTTACAAAGAAAATAACCACAATTCAGCAGTAACATAATCTATCCTAAAAAGGCAAAATATAACATAAAATTAGTTCCCCTTTTACAAATAAACATTATATTTAAATAAGAAAACAATTCAACTACACTATTCATGTTATGACCTATCCTATTATTTATTAAGAGAAAATATTTATTCGAACAATTTTGTTTGCATTGCTAACTCGATATAATTATTACTGTTAAACATAAGCATTTCTAAAAATTATACCTATGTATTTTCAATTGCGCCACAATAACTAGGCCTATTCTTCGCTTTGTTGGTTGGTCCTCATAATTACGTATAAAATTTTCCCAAAATATCTGCTAGTCGAATTTGTTTTTTTTTTACATTTAGCATGCGAGTTTTTAGTCAGTATGTCCAGTTGTCTGTCTGTCTCTCGTCTGTTTTAACAATGGGCGCATTTCATTACAATCTAATGAATCCCATCGATACATTTTAAACGTCTTGCGCCAACGGCGAGTGCGTCCAGTGAAAAGCAGACTACGACCTCATATTACTATTCAATTAAGTTATTTCTGGCTTCCAAATGTCCCTCAAGGTTTTATCAAAGTCTGTATCAGTTGGAAACCAATTTTGCTTTATAAATTTAGGCGGCCATTAACCAGTTTGGTAGTCAACCGAACACTTCTATATTCGAACTCTTTCTCCCGGATAAATCCATAATTCCATTAGTTGCCTTTCATCTTCTAGGGTGTCGGGACGAATCAATCAGTTCTCTGACTATGCTTAAAGCCATATATTGGAAATACTACGTCACTACCATATCAACCAGTTTAACAATTATTTATAGAAATTCGAACAATCTAACAATATTGTAGTATGACGTTACATCTTTTATCAAATATATTTTAAAAGAATGTGACATTTTTTACTTGCTCTAGGTATACTGCATCTTCATACTTATGCTTCCTAGCATCTTCTTTTGTTAGTGACACTAAATGAAGTCACAAATTACGACGCGCGTACAGAAACGCGCGCGTAGAGAAACAAATCTGGACGCTCCTACTTGCTAACATTTGTACGCGCGAGTTATGCGATTATTTACGCACCTTTCTATTCGCGCGCATAGTAATTTATATCCTTTGGTGGTATACTGTAACTTACTGAAGATTTCATCGCAACTATGGTTATGCGACTTTATTAAATACATAAGAAAGGTGGTATTACTCTGCATTAAGTCATCTTAAAGATAGATTATCTCATAATTCACATTCAGTAAGTGACTTTCGAACTGAATAATTGTTAAGGTTAGTTAATTCAATTTGGATTTTTACCAGAAGTGTTGGATATACGCAAGTGTACAATAGGTTTGCCGTTTTACGTTTTATAACTTGAAACTCGAGTGTGCGGTATTCGATTTGTATCACGCTTTAGTAAGATATAATACTACTAAATGAAATATAAGCTCATGAAGAGAATAATATTATTTGATTTTTTTTTCATGAGTATAATGGAACATTAACAAAATTGCATTGCAAACACACATTGTCTACTCTTCAGACTTTAATAATATGCGAGTCACAAATCGAAACATGATCAAAGCGACTCAAATAAATTGATAATATTATTACAATATGAGTCTAGTTGTTCTAACAGTGTGATCATTCCGTCAAAATCCTACCCTGTGATACCCGACACGAGGCGTAGCATCTCAATTTCAGGGTAAAAAAACATGAACTATATATTATAATCATATATGTACTAGTTCTCTGTCTAATGTTCAATCGAGAAATAAAATCTAAGATTTTTTGTAAGCGACATATAAATCGCCTTGTAGCTTTCAAGGGTAATCTGTTAGGAGATGCATCAATCCAGTAATTGAGAGATTAGTTAATGTTCTTATACCCTTCAAGCCTCTCGATTATCTATGCGTTATATCTTTAAAGGCGCCTTGGACAAGCACTCCCGTTCATACGGTCACCAGTGTACCAGTGTTAAAAGGAGTCAGTACAAAATATAGTACAAGCTATTGCCCCCAAAACACCACCACTTTCATGTTATATGCCGTTATTAATGTTAATAAGAGTTAATAGAAATATAAAACAAATACATCTATTGCACCCAGGGAACACTGTTGCCTGATTGCACCAAACAGCGTCCCTGTTCATGCCCTGTTGATACTATTATACCTTAACAGGATAATATAAAATGTATTACTTATGCTAGACTAAAAAACCTCCTTTGATGCTACAGGTACCATAACAGGACCATTCGAGTCAATATAAAATATACTAAATATTGTGTCAATATGGAATATAATAATAGTTATTGCTCGAAACAGGGTACCCATCCAAGTTATATATCGTAACAGGATCATACTAGTCAATAGAAAATATACATTGCCTCAAACAGCGCCCCCGTTCATGTTATACACCGCAACATAGGGAGTCAATAGTAAGATACATCACTGTCTGGAGGCAGTATGCAATGTTTATTGTCTGTAAGAGATCACAACGAACACTAACTTTAAAAATCAATGTTCTAACAATTCCTTGTGCAATATTTGTCGGCTTGAATGTTGACCTATTCAGACTGATTATACAGCAAACACCCGCCCTCATCCATCACAGTGCCAAAAATACAACCTACAGAAACAAATTGATTTATTTTCAAAGGTTTCTTAATCCTTGCGTCTATTGTGTATATATAAAAATCGGCAATGTACTATATTTCTGGATTAGAAAATGTCAGTTGGTGTAGATGTATACATTTTAATAATATTCGTTGGCTTAGTAAGTAAACGAGATTGACAGTTACAGAGAAGGTGTTGATATGCTAGAAAATTGCGCCATGTCCAAACAGATGAAGGCGCTATAATCTAATACTTCTCATCTTATTTTCTTTAAATGAATTACTGAAGAGCCACTCAAAATCACTTCAGTTTATGATTACATGGGAATGACATCGAGGACGCAATGAGTTACGGATTGATGGTAAAAATTATGAATTGCATACAAACGCAAACGATCTTTCACTCATCATACAGCGTTGATTATTATTTTGATTTAAAACCATCATCATTATCATTATAATCGTTATATAAAAAGGATGAAAAAATCATCATCCTCAGGCCGACCTAACATTATAACAATTATGGCAATAATTGACACGGCCGTCGTCGCTGTAACCGTAATCGCCATCACCACCATCTGCAATGTTATCACTAAAATGAATTTTACAGAGAAGCTACCGGATAAAAATAATTTGCATACAGGTGAATGCACGTTTGACTGCCGCGATATTTCCGTTTTAGCAATCAAAACATGATAACGTCACAGGATTTTTTTCATACATTTAAGATTTGCTGTTGATTCCGTTTCAAATGCTCTTAAGTGTCGGTTGCCATTATTTCTGCTCCCTGTTTTTAAATTTACCGATATTTATTGCTCTCACCTTTATCCATAAACGACAATTGCTCAAGTGCTGCGTTACCTGTACGGATCGACTTCCCTGTATGGTAATTTTTTTGTCGCTAAAACTTCTTCAAATGTGATTTTTGTGTGTGCGTCTGTCTTGCATTAAGTGCTATGAGATGCCTTGTTTTATTACGGCTCCTAAGTGTGTGGACGCGTTCGTTGAGTGCACACAAGAGCGTTGAAATTGGGTGAGAAGATCCAACTAAGCTCCCAACGACTATTACATTATCAATAAAACACACTTTTCCTAGGTCAAAAAAGGTCAGATTTCTTTATATTAATTACACGTGATTTTGTAAAAAGTAGAATCTTGGCTTTTATCTAAAGCGTCGTCGGTCCGAGACGTAGAATAACAAACAATATTTTCTATAACTGATAATTAACATATATGTTTGTGTGTCGTGTATTAATTCAGTAACAATAATAACCGTATTGTTAGACTTGTACAGTATTTATGACTGAATTATTCAAGATTCAAGATTTTTATTGCTACTGAAGCCAGCTATGTGCTATTTTCCGCTTAAAATTACAACAGTACACAAGACAATACTTAACAATAAATATATACAGTGTAATTGTACAAAAAATAAAAGAATAGAAAAAATCTTAAGTTTGCAATGCGCCAGAATTTGGAATTTTAAATGAGATCGAATTTGTTTAAAAAACGTAATGACTGGAGAGACGATTTAGTAGGAGCGAGCAAAAAGACAAGACGTTTATCGTCTCAAAGTCATTGTTTTGTACATTGTAATTTCAACGCAAAATTGTAGCGCATGCGCCGATATTATATAATCTTGGGCACTGCGGATCAGAGTTGGCACAGCGAGTTTACGCCAATTGCTTTCTCGACCGACAAAAACTTTAAGAAATATAGTGCTTGGCTACAATAAGAAACCCAAAGGCTTAAGTTTAAAAAAGGGGAGTCAACGACTTATAGTCTAAAAAGGTTCTAAACACACGCGAATAGATTTTGAGTAATTTGCTTGATATCGAGATATTGATTAATGTTCAATGCCGATTTTTTTATATTGTTTGTAAACTGCATATAGTCTAATAAATTGATCAATAAAGAGAACAATACTAAAACCAGGGAACAGTTGTAATTACACTGTTCCCTGATTTAAACTCATCGTAAACAACGTTTTCTATAATAAAAACAAAACAACAGGGATTTAAGTAATATCATCATTTGTTCATTTCTCGTAAACAAGACGTCTTTAAAAGGTTTTAACATGGTATCTTATAAATTATAATATTTTTTGTGAAAACATTTAAAACGGAACAATGGGCTTTGTATTTTGATGTCTTTGGATATAATCCCTCTATTGCCAAAACAATTAATTAGCAACTATAATGTTAAATTGTTAAAAGCCTTAAGTTTTCATATCTAAGTATACTTTTGTGTTTTGTTATTGTATTATATTGATTAACCACAAATTTACAATATAAAAATGATGTTTCAATTGAGTAGTTATACGTGCTTGGTTCTACGTGAAGAAATGTTTACCTTAGTAATATGTTGATTCGGGCTATTTATAATTTACATAACTAGAATCCGACAGGTTCTCCAGATCAGTACCAATCCTATGAGGTGACCAGAAAATTAAATGGCCCAAAAGATTTGAGACATGGGCGTAGACAGACAGACAGAAAAACGGAGATAATGATACTCCCTCATGAATACTATAAATCAGTTAACAGATAGGCCTAGTAATAGTATTGTATTCAGGACGTATATGGAGTACAGTATAGGATGAATCCACTGACAACTCTATGACACTTTTGTTAGTTAAAGAGGTGCATGTAGGCTATGTTATATACAGCTATTTAAGCATTTCCTAATGGATGACATTAAAGTAAATGATATAAATACAATATTAAATTGAGGATGTGTGTGTAGTATACGTGAAATGTCAGATATAGATATGCATATTACAAAACACACACACAAATCGAACCAACATCATAGATGTTATACTAAAATACAGTATTCCTTGTTGTTTATTGATTTGTTTTATTAAAATGAGATTACAAACGATTTAGCCCTACTTTAGATGTATTAAATTCATGTGAAATTTGGCAATCCATATAATTACGGACTTTGTTGACAGTTTAAACGTCCATTTCACAGATGTCATCTTCACAGTTATAGTTTAGCAATACGCGCACTAATGTGGCGGACACAATAGAATTGTATACATGTATACGACCCTATTGCTACGCAAACACTACCTATAGGTGTACATAATTCTTAGAAATATAGACGTCACTCGGAAGATGACATCCATGGAATGGACATTGAAAACTGTCAGTAAATGGATTGTCAATTTGAAACATTTCACATTGAATCCACAACCCAGATGACAATTCTTTTCAAGTATTTTATTCTTACCACATGTAACAGTATGTATGAACTGACCTCCAACTCATATAGGACTACAGCAGTACTGCTCCAGTCTAAAAAAGGTACATAGACCTACTTATATTACAGATAATATTGTAATTGTAATAGATAACTTTAATAACGTAAATGATAAAACAGTCTTAAATTAAGATGTGATAATTGTTACTGATATACTATTAATTTAGGACATAGTTGATGTGTCCAACATGTCTTGCAAAAGCTCAGTCCAACTAACATTATTACCGATATAGATATTCGATTTTGAAAATTGTCCCTCATTTTAAAGCTAGCTTACAAATAATGCAATATGATTTGAATATTAACTCCATTTTTCCATTTTACAACAGCTTGGTGGTACTGCCAGGACATGCACCAAATTCAAAATCGGATATCTATAACCAAAATTCTGGAATAAAATACACACAAATTTCATTTGTACTTATTTATATATTTCCTGTTATTTATTCGCGTATTTCTCAATAGCTTCCTATGCGATAACTTGGTGGTTTTGCCACGTCTTGTCTCTATATTTACATGCGCACAATTTCAACAAATGCACTCATTTACAGTGTTCAAAATGTAAATTCATATTTACGGTCATTTTATCGTGTTTTTACCACATAAATATATTACTATTTTAATATGAAAGAGTCAAAAACCACTCCTTGAGGACAGGCATGAGTGACCCCTCGTAAAAGAATGAAAATTCACTCCACACTCACACACATTTGTGCAAAAAAAAACTCCACAAGAGTGAATTTGAAGTGCTGATAATTCACTCTTTAAGAGTTGTCGCCCAGGTCACTCGCACTCTTTCAAATTAACCCCAAAAGAGTGACTTTCACTCTTAAATTAAGGGAGTTAATCTAAACCAATGTTACTATTTAGTACCGCATGTAAAAATGATGAATGACAAACACTGCCATATATTTGTCAAGTATACAATCAACACAAAGTAGTTTATCATCATCAATTACTAATGCAAATCAAACTTAATCTTAAACTTTTTAATAGGTGATGTGATATGCACACCGTGTCCTGCTTATTTATGAATTATAAAAACTGTATTTGTGGCAGAGCCAAGCCAAATGAGACACAAGTCGAAAAATTGAAAATCTAGTTATTTACAAATTATGAAACTACACATTATTATCTTAAAAATGCAACAAAAACAGCTTTATACGATGTTTCCATGCGAAGTTATCAACAATCAAAATTCGAAAATTCAAAATTGCATTTAAAAATTGCTTATCAGTACCTACACATTAAGTAAGCAGGGTTATTTTAATTTGCATTTTGTAACTTTTTGGGGTAAAAGATATGAAACATTGTTAATGTGGTATGAAAGTTTTATGTTTAAACTGTGCATTTTTAAAATAAAATAAAATTTGAAAAAATTGATATTAAAAAAAAAAATGTTTGCCTATTTTGGAAAACGAGCTTTGCGACTTATGTCTCATTTGGCTTGGCTCTGCCGCATTTTGAAAATAAGTATCTGATAAGTATCTGATTTTAAAGAAATATACTACTACAACCATGACATAAGAAAGTAGAGCATTTGGGGCATGCCATGGCAAAACCACCAAGTGATTGAAAAATTGAAAAATGGAGTTAATGATGAAATCATATTGAAATTTTTGTAAGCTTTAAAATGAGGGGTTAAATATAAAAATCTATAAAGTTATGGAACAAAATACACACAAATGCCTTTTATATTTATTCTATTTCATATTATTTGTTTATTTCTCAATAACGTATGCTACAACTGGGTGTATTTACCATGCCTAACCCCATTTTATAAATAAACTTAACCATATTTTTACAAACCTCTACAGAAAAAAATATTAAAAAAAACACCGAAGGGTTGGTAGCCTCAAATTTTTGTTATCTTCAGCGTTTAAAGCTTATTAAACAATATAACCATAATTTCTATTTTCAAGTTCTTAAATTTGGTGTTTCCTTAATACAAGCAAATCAATGTTGTTTTTGGGTCATTTGCAAATGGCAATACAATTTTAAGCAAATGTAAATGAGCCAGCACAAGAAGGTTCGATGCGTATTTTGGCGTCAACTTAAAACTGTATAGATCTCCTTATTTTTATACAATTACCTTCATTGACTTTCAATAATTTTGAATGAGATCAATATATCATTCCACCAAAAACTCTGCATTGATCAACCTATTTTTGCTAGACAAAGGTAAACAAATACCCTGAGACAAAATAGTCTGATGATTCTAAAAATATAATAGAAATGTTAACAATATTTAAGAACCATGCACTACTAAGAAATTGTCTTCGAAATTGACAGTGTAACATCTGGTCCAAAGCGCCTTGAGATTCTAATGTCTAAGGCGCTATATAAATATAACTACATTAATAACATCTGGTCCACAGCGCCTTGAGACTCTACTAAGGCGATATATAAATCTAACTACATTACATAATGAACAAGTAACAGAAATTGAATAAACACCATGTTAAAATTTAAGTGTATCAACAAACCACATCTACATACTTACAATAAAATACACTGTTATAGGCCTAACGGTTGCTATTGTAATGCAAACAATAACTGCCTACAATTTTAACATTCGTTAATCGAATATTACAATGCATTTTTATAGTCAACTGCATTTACACTTACTTAAATAAGGAAACGGTTTACTAAGTTTAATAAAACTTAGCCTTGACTATAAAGAAAGAAATAGAGAAGAATATAGGAAACATCATTAAATTATGTTAATAAAAGCAAAAACATAATTCTAAGAATGATACATTGCCTTAGCTAAAAATAATAAAAAAGAAACATTTCAAACCAATTCGAACAAAATAATGAGCATTGTTATTTGAAACTGTGTTACTAAAATGAAAAACGTAACATAGAAACTTATAGTATAATAACGATAAAATATCTGAATTGTCGTAATTTTGTTAAATTAGATCATTCTTCATGGTGTGGCTATCGAATCATTCCGTTCAGTTTTGCTTGAAATCCATCATTTGTCCCGAGGCAGATAGTGTTCATGCCAATTGTGAAAATTCGAAATGCTAAATGGACAGATTTAATAATTGCTCTTAGCCTGAAGGAGAAAGTGTTTAAATTAATCGATATATTCCAAAGTTGAGACGTCAAGCGATCAAGCATAACCGACAATACAGTATATACCTATTTTATAAAGATCGGCAGTGACACCGTAAAAAGAAACAATCTGCTACGCGCGGCGTAAAGACGCGCAGAGACGCAATCTATGGACGATCCTATTTGTTAAATACTGCACGCGCGCGTAGTGCGCTTCTTCACGCATCTTTGTTTGTAACTCTTAATTGTTCCACTGATGAGATAGACGTATAGTATTATATTTTAGGTTATGCATATGATGGGGGCACATCTAAATAATGTATAAACACAATTAAACAAAGTAGAAACTGTTAATAGATAGTCAGATTTAACTAGGTAAAAAACGCTATGTCCTCCTTTATTGAAATAATTAATATTACTATAAGAAAATGTATGCAACATAATTTGTAGGTCTACATATGACCATTGATTATTTTTATGCATACAAGATTCTGTACGGAATAAAACATGAATCGAATTGAAGTAATAAGCTGAGAGATGTTCAGTATTGTCGGTGTGTTGTCGCCGTTGTCTATGGAGTTATAATAATTGCTCTTGGTTCTGTTCATAAAAAAAAACTATTATTATTAATTATTTTCATTGAGTAATTAATCATCATTATTATTCTCCTTATATATTATTAACAATAATGTTGTTTTTATAGTACACTTAACTTGTTATTGTATTGTGACGTGACGGTGTCGTTCGAGCTCTACAAAAACGTGAACATGAACTTAATTTATAACACTGATTAATAGAATTTTGTTGAATCAACAAATTTACATCTATAAAATTCTTTTAAAAATCCCATGAGCATGTACACAAATAAAAGTTTACGGTTAATTGGTACAAGTTGCTTTTTTTTTCTTTGACTTTTTTCTGTTTCTTTTTTGTAGTTCTTTTGGAGAGGTAAGGAAACGCAATACGTTTCGCGGTTACTATCATAGGCTTATACATGAATTCTACAGTTACATTAGATGATATTCTTTAAAAAATGTACATAACTGCTTAATTACATGGTTTTCATTTTCATTTCATTTGTCTCAAAAAGTTACACAAATTAAATAGGCAAGCTAGCTACTCTGTATAATCGGGGCATGAATACAGTTACATAAGTCACGTACAAACTTAATTTCCTTGATTATTATTACTAAGTTTAATAACTAATCAAAGATTGTAATTGGTCTTGTTATCACGTGCTTCATCAACATAGTTCAACGGCTTTGTTTTGTCTGACATACTTTATAAGTTATAAAATTAGAGTTGCGTCCATATCAATTCTAGATTTCTTTACGAGCCATGGACAACCCAAAAAGTCGTAACAAAATTTAAATAAATTTAGGAAAAATGAGTGCTTATAAAGGTGAGATTTTATTAGTCTACGGATGGAAGTTACCTGTTGGATGACTTAGAAAAGAAACAACTCCCATCAAACTTATTTAAAGGATTAAAATAATGGGTATATTAGATATCTAGAGCTATAAACGCATAGCGAAGCCCTTAGTAGGTCCAGGGGCGGATTGCTATAAAACAGTCTTAAAACGGTCTTATCTTACAGAATAAAGCCGGCTTTAACACATAGACGGTCTTAGCAAAGTCATCCAAGTTAGACCATTGCAATAAAACAGTCTTTCCTAAGACCGTGTTGAGTATTAAATCTCGAACAAACACTCCATAGTAACAGTAATTGAGGGCGCTATTTTAGGTAACTTTTGTGCCACATCACGTTTGATTTTTTTTTACGAAAACGTTATACTAGTTTTAATTTCATAATATGGTGTATGCTTAAACAGTTGTAGTTATAACAGTTTATTAAAACATTGTAAGTGATTTAAGACTATTTATAGCCTCCTCCAAGCAGGCTTTAATATTTAAGACCGCTAACTCCTAAGACCGCGGTACAGCAATGGTCTATAATTAAAGACCGTGCGTGGCGTCACGATTATAGACCGTCTTAAGCTTAAGACAGTCTAAAGACCGCTTATAGCAATCCGCCCCAGGAATTTCATTTTGTTTTTCAGGGTTTTTTTTTAGGAATACAAAAATATTTATGCTTGAGTGATACAATTAAAAATAAAGAAGAAATTCTAGTTCCAAGTAAAAAGTGTTTTCGTATTAGGCCTAAGAAGGAATGTGTGTAGGTCGCTGTCATGAACAAGCTGGGCGCTTCACCTCTTATTAAAAATACATCTAACCTATA
The DNA here is from genome assembly GCA_025631205.1 of Nesometra sesokonis. Lineage (NCBI taxonomy): Eukaryota > Metazoa > Echinodermata > Crinoidea > Comatulida > Antedonidae > Nesometra > Nesometra sesokonis. Next base: position 13,674 of record JAOTQE010112888.1, read on the forward strand.
TTACAATACCACTCCTATTTATTTAACATATTTTTCTAGTACTTTGGTAAGACACATGAGACTGGGACGTTGCTTAATGGGCTCTACATGATGGTCAACAAAAACAAGAATTATTGTCACGTGATGCATTCTAACGTTTCATGGAACAATTAATTTAGACGTTGTTAGAACTGAATCAAATAACAGAATAATAATTGTGGCAAAATCTTCCAAATGTTTATACTACAACAATAAAAGGTAAACAGAACTATGCTTGGCTAATTTAACGTTCACGAATACAGTAGTAATTAGGAGGGTGAAAGTAAAGAATGTTTAGTTCATTCCAATTCATGCGATTGTTGTTTACTGAACATGTTCAAAATATACGCAATCATTTAAAATATTTTAGTACGGTACTGCATTGTTTTGATTATTTACATTTAACGACAAATCTATATTTAGGGTTTCTACAAATTTTACAAACGATAACTGGTATGAATTTAGAAAGGCACACGTAGTTTTTGACTTTGAAAGATGAAAGCGTTGGCGTAGACAATTTTGAATGTTGTTTTAAAGGTTAAATTGAAAACGTTGTAGTTAAAAATTATTAGGGATATTTCGTTTTGGAGTTGATACAAAGGTACAAATTGATTTTATGTCTATGTAATGTTAGAGTTTGAAAAAGTGACAGTAGATGACAAAGTTGGTACAAAGCTAAAAAAGCATATTTCCTTCGACAGTTTGAAAGGAGACAATAATGAGGTTTCGCAAAGAAATACGAAAACGAAAACGAATACGCCAGACTTCCATTTTTCAAAGTTGCTAAATATGTTCAAAAATATATCAACTGTTCCACGAATCGCTCATGATCGTCCTAAAATATTTACCAAATGTAAGTGATATTCAAGGTGTTCCATTCAAACGTTATTATAAGAATGTATGACATATCCGTTTCCGTTAAGTTGCAAAATCTCGCTTATATCACAAATTATACACGATTTATGGAGAAACTCGGTTATATATAAATAATGGGAAGATGAAAACTTTTACATACAAATTGCATGTTTTCTTTCAGAGTTTAGAAATATTCAAGTCAAAAATGATATAACAATCCGGTTCCAGAAGTGAATTGTGGTTCTTAAGAAAGGTTAGGAGATTAGATAGTGTTGCACGTTAGCCAATCAGTGTAGTTTTGACAATATTCAGTTACAGAAAATGCAAGGTTACGCGGGGTATAGCAGGGGTTGATAAATGTACAAGATTACTGATTGTCTTGTTTTAAATGTAATCCTAACGATACAAAGGAACTGTTAGAATATTTTTGTACGTTGTCGTCTGCACAAGAGCATTTTTATTTTATATTGATTAATGCGTTTAGCTGAAGAATAAATAATATGAATAAAGATTGAACCTGAACGAAATTAGAAGCTTGAGTATAATATCCATCATTACCTCAGCAGATTTACTAACGTTTTTATCGTCTGCAAGTAAACCCATGTATATGTGATCAAAAAGTTACGGATTCATTCATCATATTTTAGAATGAATAGGTCATTATACGGATGACGTTTACTGTAGCTTGGTTAAATCATGGTTACACTAGCGAGTGATTATTGTCTAGTACTGAATCATTTTATACTAGATTCCTGGTTCGAATCTACTGAGCTATCATATTGATTTCTCCGATCATACGAGATACTTTAGATACAATTTTCTATGATATGAAACATTCGACTAACCCATACACCAATGGGAACGTGGAATATCATAAATAAGATGATTTATACATAATATTATTGAATTATGTAGTTGTTTACCTTACTATATTTCAAAAACACTTTCTTTATCAATGTTCGTAGCCCCGGTTTTTATTGAGTGAATGAATAATAATTATGATAGTGTATGCCTAAGAGGATCATACAAAAACAATCTTATTTTCCATACAACACAGTGAAAACCCCCAGGTTGAAAGATACCATCAGTATTTGAAGGAGTTGTGCAGGAAAGCAAACTTGCAGGAGGAAAATTCATCAGCACATGTTACTAAGTTCCAGCAACTTTTAAATATATTAACTATACACGGAAAATATGTTTTTAAAATTGCTTAGCGAAGATGTTACAAGGTGGTGAAATACCCTCGAAATATGGTATGAACTTTAAACGTCAATGGTTACCAGATATCTCCACGAAGACGGTTACTTGACCCAGTATCAGTATTTCGGGGAAGGTAACACATACTCTACTCGCTGTGGCAGAATACTGTACTATTCTTTCATAATACACAATTTTTCCTCAACTCGTACAACTGACTTCCTCTCAATGGCATACAATATTATGTAACTGTTCCATTATTTGAATGTTGATCGTTGAGTTGTGGCGATGCGCCGAGTTTGAACATAGGCCTATTTGAACTCCAACGATTTTCAACACAACGAACGTAAAGTCGAAATCTCTTTATCTCGAGTATTACAAACTTTAAAAGAACTAATAGTGAGGTTTCGCAAATTGACGAAATACGATAACGAAAATGGATATGTCACACGAATTCCATTTTGAAAGTTCAAATTGTCTACTTATGGTTTGATAAGAGTCGTCAAATAATGTACTAACCAACTGTGAAAGATATTCAATGTTGAATTCAAACATTACAAGAATTTATGAACTACTGTATCCGTTTTCGTTTTGTATTTCGTGAAGTTGCGAAAGCTCTCTATTAAGAAAGTTTTACAAACACGAGTCTTTAAACATGAATCATTTATTCAACATTCTTGGTGTCAGTGAAGCAGCATAGAAAGTCGAATTATGAATGTTACTGACATAATCCCCGCTTAATCTCAAGATGATTGTAAAACTCAGTTGTTTCGTCGAGTAAATCTAAGACGGAATGCGATATAATCAACTGGGCGAAGATTTAAGCTCCAAAGACGACAGAGTGGAATTAACCGATTCTACGAGATCACACTGGCTCTCCGAAAAAGTAAATAAAGGTGGAAAATGACTGTCATTAAACGTATCATAACTGCGTATTATTAAGGATTCGCGGCTAAAGGTCTTAAAGAATTCTGTCGTTTAAAAGAATGAATTGAAATTGCAGCGATGTGTACTTTGTGGATTGACCTCGTTGTCTATCAAATCGACATTTTTTCTTTTTATAATCAATCATTGCAAGATGTAGGCCTATAAAGGCTTTGCTCATAAAAGCATCTCCTTTTCGAAGTTTTAAATGACTCAAGATAGATTCTTAATTTGCGTAAGAACCATTCGTTTGGACTTTTTTTGACGTGTCAGGATGAGTAAATCGGCTGTTTTAAAATACATAAAAGCGGTTTGACAAAACAGACTATACTTATTAGACTTAGGACGCCATGTTATGACCAATGGATGCGGATGAATCAAGTTATTGCTATGGAAAGATTAACTTATATCGGACGAAATAGCAGGTCACAAAAAACAATTTTTGAATAACTATTAGTTATAAACTTTGTATACGTCATGTGTACGGGTTCGGGTTTCAACATGTTGTAAAAACTATGATAATTTACTACGTCATCGATTAAAATAAAGAATGACCGCTGCAGCTGTTTACTGGAAATAATATAAAAATTTTGTTGACGGTTCATGTATAAAGTGGAGTACTAGTTTCTCAAGTGATTTGATACGCAAGTTTGCCTGAATTTCGATAACTCAATTCATGTTTTATAGACGCCGATCTATCAAAATCGTGGTGTTGTCACTACAGAGATATTACGACAAGTCTGCTTATTATATATACAATTAATAATTGTCATAACTTCGGAGAGGCAATTTGCTTTTTGGTATACAACTACGTAGGCCACCATCATTAATGTTTTGTCGAAGGAATGTCCCTTATGGCAGCTTCATACTCCCTGTAATCGAGTCTGCATCATGCTTCTTCTAGCAATCTGGTAGTAGGCTAGCTCATTCCAACTCCTTAAGCACAGGCCTACATACAGTTATAATGTTTATATTTCGCTACTGATACTTAAAAAAACACTATAAGCCTAAATTTCAGTCCACACTATCAAATTAATCTTTGACAGAAAGCATATTTATATGATGACGCCACATCAACATATATGGGCATATCAATATTATATGGGTATATAAAAGTGTTTTTGATAGTCTTAACTGAGCTTAAAGCTACTTAGTTAATTTAGGAATCATTATATTGTTTGGTATACTATTTTTACTAATATAACAGGTTTTGTATTTTTGCACCTTTAACTAATGTAAATAAAATTTCATCGGTTGTCATAGATATAATATTATGTAAAAGTCCTTTAAATAAAACCAAAATTACACTTACTTGTATACGTTTCGTTGATCCAGTCAACATCGTCAGTACGATTCATCGTACTGACGATGTTGACTGGAACTCAACGAAACGTATACAAGTAAGCGTAATTTTGGTTTTATCTAAAGAACTTTTACATAATATTTAACTAATGTAACAAATGTTAACAGATTGAAGTAAGTCGTTAATGTGAAGTTGTTGTTGTCGATATTCTAATGGATATTTCACGTCTGCAAATTAAACCCCCATAAAATTTGTAATCAATTTTAATGGCCAAATTTAGTAATTATCGTTTTTGTTACCATTTCAGGGGTGAAATATCCATCTGCAATAGTCGACCAAATTTGTAAAGACCAAGATGGCGTCTATTCATGAAGTAGGGTCTGGATTTGGAGACCGATTGACTGCATTCATTGAACGACTCCGTGAACAAGAAACACAGCGACGTCTTATCCTAGCCATCGTATGCGTTGCTCTTTTACTAGACAGTATGCTTTATGTGGTCATTGTTCCAATAATTCCGGACTATTTACGGAGTGAATGGGACGGTAAAGGTAGTGATGATTCAGGCGATGGAAACAGCACGGATGATAAAAGCGGTGCCAAAATAGGGTTCCTTTTTGCATCAAAAGCAATCATCCAGTTGATTGTTAACCCGTTTGCTGGAACTTTGATCGACAGAGTTGGATATGATATCCCCATGATAATTGGACTGGTTGTTATGTTCCTTGCAACAATGGTTTACGCGTTTGGTAAAACTTACGGCGTACTATTTTTCGCTCGTAGTCTTCAAGGAATTGGCTCAGCTTTTGCGTACTCTTCTGGGCTAGCTATGATTGCTGATCGATATCAAGGAGAGGAAGAACGTAGTAAAGCAATGGGAATTGCATTAGCGTTCATGTCATTTGGGTACCTTGTTGCTCCGCCTTTTGGAGGTATATTCTATGAATTTACAGGTAAAAAAGTACCGTTCATAATTCTTGCATTTGTTGCACTCTTTAACGCCAGTTTATTGTTAACTATAACAAATCCATCAGCTACAAATCGCCATTGGACCAAAGAGAAAGGAACACCGATATACAAACTTATATTGGATCCATATATTATCGTAGCTGCTGGAGCACTTACTATGAGTTATGTACCATTGGCGTCACTGGAACCCACCATAGCCCTCTGGATGGAGGATACCATGCATGCATCCAGTTGGCAAAGTGGAATAATATGGTTGCCTGCCTTTATACCTCATGTGATCGGTGTTGTGATCATTGTTAAGTTAACCCAAAAGAGACCAGAATACCAATGGTTATATGCTGCTTCGGGTCTCGTTGTTATTGGCATATTTATTTTGACTGTACCTTTCTGTAAAACGGTTGGTGTTCTAATCATTCCTCTTTGCGGAATATGTTTCGGAATAGCGTTGGTCGATACGGCAGTATTACCCACACTGGCGTTCCTAGTTGACGTTCGTCATGTATCTGTCTATGGAAGCGTCTACGCTCTGGCTGATATATCTTATTGTATTGCCTATTTTCTTGGACCTATAATAGCCGGACAAATAGCAGCCGGAGCTGGGTTCCTTACCATGAATATATGCTTAGCTTTAGCTAGCTTTATGTATTCTCCAATTTTATTGGCTCTTCGAAAGGTACATTATATGACTCCAGTAAACCAGGAAGTAACGGTATTACTAAGTGACGAACCTTTAGGAAATCAATATAGAGCCACTGATTCAGAAATTGGTAATAGCATCCCAAACCAAACACAAGAAGCGCCACAACCAAACGGTTACCCTCCAAATAAACAAAACGGAAATACAGTTTACGAAACTGAGAAAATAGAACATGTGCCACCAACGCGTATTGATAACGAAAACTTCCATCATAGGCGAATCTCCAGGAATGAAGGCTCTGACCAAGAGTAGTTGAATTATTTAAGGAATTATACAAATAAGGCAGTTAATTAAAAAGTGCAATACGCTTATTATTATAATTACATCATTATAATTAAGCAATGGAATGTTGACGGAATTGGTATTATCTATTAAGTAATTGACTTGGCAAAATTGTAGTAACACTATTTTGTCAATTACGAGAAAATGTCAATAAGCAAAAAAGTGTGCAGTTATTACGGCACTGTTGGAAATTAGAGGTGAAAGAGAAAACAAAACAATTGTCTGGAGTAAGTTAAACAAACACAGCATGTTTATGTTAATTTCAGTTTATGTGGGCCTAATGTCTCTGTTTTAAATGATTTATGATACAATTCTCAGATTATACAGCTGTTAAAATATGATTGAACGACCCCTGAACTAGATTAGAAAATCTCCAATCTCGCTATTTATGATGAGTACCAGGTCGTACAATACACAACAAAATTTTCTAAGAAAAATAATGCTAAATTACATCATATTAAGCTTCAAAAGATGACGTCACAGTCTACTATAAGCAGAATTTTAAATAAGCCATTTCACGGTTTCAACTGCGCATGTGCAAACAAAGATCAAATAAAACGACGCACGGCAATTATATTCCTTTCAATAAGAGCCGCGCGTCGTTTTATTACTTTAACTTGGTAACGCACAAGCGCAGTTAAAACCGTGAAATGGCTTATTGCGCATGGTCATCAAAACTCGTGTTACATAACAATGAATACGCATTCGCAAAATGGCACTGAAATTTGCAGAGACATACACATCACTTTATTCCTCCAGCTTGATGGAAATTACATTTTATTTTAAGTGTAACTTTAAAATTTTAAGGGGAAAAATAAACATGTCTACTATTAAAAAGGCAAATGCCTCTGCAATAAAAAGCATATTGAGTACTTTTCTGATATAACAACCAGTCGAAAGTCTGTAAAAATTGTAGTTGTAATACTAAAGTTTCAATCATAGATATGTATTTTTGTATTTGGTTTAAGTGGAATATTTCAGTTATTACCGTCTTCGCCAATATCCCGTCCAAAAAGTTTAATTTGAATATTTAGTGCTGACTTAATTTATTAGTGATGTGTGTTCAATTTTACCATGTTGGTAATACAGGTTATTAAATAATATTAAATTATATATGAATAAGCCTCTCTTATTATACCTGACTTGCTGATAAAATTATTATAGCTTCTATTTTTGACAGTAAGGTAATTTTGTAGCATATCTAATCCCTAATCCGACCATTTGTTCTTTTGAGTTTAAGGCGTTTGCATCATTTAACAGCTGAGCGCTGCTGATGGAATGACCATCTATTTAAAAAAATATCTACAATGCATTTACAGTAAGAGATTTGAGCAAAGATTATAATTATGTTGTCACAAAAACTTTATGTTATTTGGGAGTGAAATATTTCTTATGTATGGTTGGATATTGACGACAAATTTGGTTATTTTTCTTGTCAGAATTATCAATTTACTAAATATTAAATAGATTATACATCAGAGTTGAAAAAAAAAATTCTTCATGCTCTGTGATACGTACCAAGATCTGTAATAACAACACTCATTTAAACGCAATAATGACAGAATGAGACTACTTATCAGGTTCGCTGTTACGTCATGGATACTATAAGCACAGTATAAAAATCACTGTTGATATCCAAAGTGATTTCAGCTAATTATAAATGTACAAAAATATCAGGTGCAACGATGGTGATTTATTTTTATGTCGACTCATTAGTCAGGATGGTGTAAATGTTCGATTTTCAATCCCTTGAGACTTTGGCTGAAGGCTTTATTTGTTGTAGTTTTATCTGTAGGCTAGGCACTTAAGCTGTTTTTTTTTTGTTACATCGCTGCGCCAAGGCGTTAATGTCTAAGCCCTATGGGAACTTAATATCATTTTGGTATATGCATTTATATACGTGATGCGTAATTCACTTAGCTATAAAGAAACATATACAACACAAACAACGCTATGCAAGGGATAAACTTAATGCCCACTTATACGCAGAAATATACAACGTTACACTGACGTATCTATCCATCAAATGATTCGCAGAAAAAACAGAAATTGACGTGTTTTGTAAGAGACGATTAAGTCGCTATTGGCGACGTAAACGAGAATGCATTACAAAATGAGTAATGCTAACATTGCTCATGATCTCAGCTAAATCTACTCGTTATTCATTCTACTTTAAAGGCCCGTTGCTCTCGAAATCTCAGTTTATCAAAATAAATAAAAAATTCTAAATTTAACTACATTTATATTTAAGGTATGTTTAAGCAGGGAACAGTTAAATGTAATTTAACTGTTCCCTGGTTTAAGGGATATTTATTTCAAACACATTAAAATTAACAGGCAGCCAAATGCTGAAACGAGTTAATTTGTACAAAGACTGCAAAAATATTAAAAATTCAAATTAAGTAATACTATAGATAAAAAAACCCCCAAAAATATATAAAATATACATTACTGATGAAATTATAACTCTCCTAATTCACGTCCCACTAGTCTGCCAAAGCATATTTATTCAATAAATTGATTAAGTATGGGATAGCACTATTATTGAAACGTTTAGTGGGTATTTCGGGTAACGAGAGAAGGTTGGAATTACGAAGAGTTCTACCACTCTCCTGTCCTCTTGAACTTGGCAGCCAACTACGAAGTTTTATTAAAAATTATTGGTATAGTACTGATCTGCACTATTTTTATATCATTTCAATGGTCCGGATCTATGCTAAGACAGTTCAGCAACTTTTCGATTGGTTATCTCTAGAAAAAAACTAAAAATTTAGGCTTATGCAGCTTAATTACCCCTGTTAACAATTTGCTTTAATAACATGTACATTTTGAATCAAATGTTATTTTTGGTAAATTTGGGAGATTCGAGAGTACTGGGGAATATATTGTTAAATAGAAAAGTGAGCGAGTTAAAAAGATGCCAGTAAGTGCGTAAAAGGCGATCTGTATTTCTGGCGGTCCAATTGATTCTATCTGTATTTTAATTACACAAACGTAAAAAGTGAAGATTGAATGGATAACACTAATTGATTTTATCGTACTACCAAAAATAATAAAACATGTTTAAATATTAAAAAATTTTACAAACAAAAAATGAACGGACCTGACTGAGGTTTTGTGCTCATTTTACAAGTACTTTCTTCAGAAAAAAATAAAATATCCTGTTTAAGTGTTACATTATGTTATCATATCAGAGTGTCAAAAACTTTCAGGAAATGTCTAACTTTCCTTATTTTGATTTTGAGGGTACTTTTACATATCTTATGCTCAGTCCAGGCTATCAAATTTGTTTTGACAAAAAAATTTGCTATGCCTATATATGGTCATGATGATGTCAAATCATGACCATACATAGAAATATTATTACCATATATGGGTTTCATCAAAGTTTTTTGTCAAACAAATTTGATAGTATGGATTGAGCATTAGGCGCAACGAATTTACCGGCGGTTTACAGAAGTCACCGTGTTGACCATTATATAACATTTTTTTTTCATTTTTAAATAATAATTTTACCACTCCTTATTGTGAAACTCTGTTTGATTGTTACGTAAACTGACTCTACAGCATTACCAGTGTATCAGCAATAATAATGAAGTCTAATATTAGCGTCCAGTTAATTCAGTAACTAAAGAGACTATAATAATACGTACATATAGTTTGTTTCATTTTATGAATAGCTCCTACGTCTATAAGTAATGGGTTGAGTATTGTTCCGGAGTTTAGACGTTAAAATAACATACTGAGTGGCGCTGTAGCCTGGTGATGAACCTGCTTGACTTCTAATCCCATCTATTCGGTTCGGTTTGGGTTTGCACACTAGGTTCTTTCCTATGACCTAACTGTGCCCTCCCCAAGCCTCATAGTGAGACTTGGTTTAGAAAGAGCATGACTTTCACATCCCGTGGCGAGAAATCACTGTTGGATGTGACGAGAAATAAACGGAATACGGATACCGTTTGGGGCGGGCACGCATTGCGTAGTAGGCCTAACTGGAATAACTCTCGTGTAACGGTCGAAATCGCGTTTTAGGAGTGGGCTAGGCTGTGCGAACCGTAGAATATTAGAATAGTGCGCCGCCTTAAGAGCGGTCGATTCCGGTAACCCGGATGGAGTTTCGCGCACGATAGAATGTGCTCGATCTTTTAAAATTAATTAGTGCAATGAGCTTATATAAACGTGCAATTTACCAACACTTGGTTCTATATTAAAGATATAGGCCAATGTCACTTGAAAATAAAAAAAACCCCCAAATTTTTGGAAAACAACTTCTTCGATATTAAAAAAACCCAAAATATACAATAACGTATAAAGTAATATAATAAATGTTTACACCTAAATTGGCACTGATAAACAGGTACAGTATAATAACAAAATCTCTTCAGAAGTTGGGCCCTATAAAATTTCTCTTAGTATTCTTTTCTGTTAAAAATCATATTTAAAAATTGTTATTAAAATTTATGTAACCTCATGGTCTTTACTTTCATGTTAATTTATAATACGTGCAAGTTAATTAATAGTGAGGTTTCGCAAATTTACGAAATACGAAAACGAAAACGGATACGTCATAAATTCATGTAACGTTTGAATAGAACACCTTGAATATCTGTCACAGGTGGTCAGTATTTTAGGACGATCATCAACAATTCATAAGTACAAAATTTGACTCATTTTCAACACATTTAGCCACTTTCAAAATTGAAAGTCTGACGTATCCGTTTTCGTTTTCGTATTTCGTAAATTTGCGAAACCTCACTATTTTGAAATTGTTTTCTAACATTTTCTGGGTCCTTTTCAAGTGACAATAGAAAGATATATGAAATTCTGAGTGTCTATATCTAACATAATATATAAATCTGATTCATTTCCTAGGCCTATTAAACATAAATCATGGAAATGAGGAAGGAATTCCACTGAGAAACTTGTGTTCTTTATGTTGGATTCATTGTGTATGTAATGACTCGTTTCAATAATGTGAGGTATATTTTTATTGTATTAAAAAAGAACAAATAGGAAACGAATAAGTGTACGTTTATTATAAATAGACAATAGAAAAATAACGCTGATAAAATTTATGGACGAACGACGTTTC
>JAOTQE010112889.1:0-13099 GCA_025631205.1 Nesometra sesokonis
TGGAGTTTCACTGTCCGGGGGAGAAACTACTACTTGAAATTGTGCATAACATGCATGTCTACGATGGTCTAAGAAAACTCTTAAGAAAGGTACGGCTGTGAAAACATATTTCTCGTAATAATGACATAAGGACGCTCGCGATATACCCTTGTATACTCGTCAGTTCTCCCATGGTAACGGTTTTTTTTATTGCACTGTAGTGCACTAGGAGACGGTCATGTGACCCCTTTTTCGTTTGTTTTATCATCTTCGTGTTTTGTTCGTTCGGGAAAGAAAGCCGAGTAACCTCGAGTAACTCGATAGAGTGAGGCTCTCTGACCCCAAATGCAGAGGTTCCAACCCTCCCAATTTGTCCGGGAGTCTCCAGAAATGTAATTAGGCATATACATAAGACCATAAGTGTACAATAAGAATAACGTGCTTTTCATTATCTTGATGTTCAAGGCGATTTCGAGGGTGCAAACTTACTATATAACTTACTATCATCCATGCAAACGTGAGTTTGTTACAAAATAACATTACGGATACACAAACATTTTAGTATACAAACTTATTTTATACTAGTCAGCAAAGATCTAATAATGTAAAGATAGCGCGCTGGCCTATTCCAATGCGTAATGCCATGACATTGTGCCCGCTACAAAATAAGGAGTAACGAACGCGCAGTTCACGCGCAGGTAGAAAATATTGCGAATAAAAATGATTTGATGTGATAACATAGACGTATTTATTTAAATACTATGATATAATATTAATATCTATATAACATTCAGTATCATTCCTCCAAATAATAATTATTTTAAATAAATAACTAGTATAAAAACGAGAATAAAACAAACATTTTATAGCGCCCCTACAAAATAAGGAGTAGAATTGAACGCAGGTGGCGTACACTATCATTACAGAAATTCCATGCAAAAATCGGTCAACGCGCTATCTTTACATTATAAGATATTTGCTAGTCAGTTATTATGGTACGTCTCACCTGTTTTCGCTTGGGACCTAGGTCTAACAATATGTTATCGTAAGATTAGATGCGTCGAAGTATCTTTATACTTCATTATGTTGGTTGGCCGGTCAGTTAGTTAGTTTCATTCTATTGGATAGTCAGTCAGTCGGATATATCGGAGTAAGATACTAAACTATACTTAAACTTACCTAAATTAATGGCTTCTGAATAAGGTGATTCAGTACAACCTCCAACAGTACATGCATAATATTTATATCTGTAGGTTTATAAAACAAAATGAATAAAAGATATATAAAAGGAATATTCAGAGCTGAATGACAAAGCAATTGTTCGTATTCTCAAATGTCGTACAACTTTCGACTTCTGTTAGTGTAGGTGGTCAGTCTTTAGTCTACGCATCTGATCACCAGAGGTAATGTCAATATAAGGAAATCATTGATCTGGGTGGCTATTCTACTTTAAATTGCACGCAAATCAAATAGTACCATAATGGATATGGTTTAAGCCCACTCTTAGAAATAAGCCCGACCAACATTGCATTACAGTGGTTTTATACAATATGAGGCATCAACACTTTAATGTTGGTACTCTGAAATTATAATGTAAAAATTCAGGTCAAAGGTCAAAAGCACAATTCCGTAGTATTTTACAGTAAATATAAATACAGTATATTTAACATTCTGAACGATTTGACGCCAAAATGAAATAGATATGATATGATATTCTAAACAATTTGACACCAAAATCGCATTTTTTGTTTCAAGAAGCCCCCAATAGAAGTTTGGTAGATGATCTTCACAGATGTTTGCAATCTGTGACCTATCTATTAGCCTACGCTATCATATTGTGATACCATCATCCAAGGTATACCAGTACTTACACATAATCTCGGTTGTCCTCTAACTTGTAGTTGCAGTATTCAGATTCTTTTCCTTCACAATCATCTTCTTCGCCTATTATTATTTCTTCGGTATTTGCGTTTGTTGTCTGTCTTTTTTTCCGTTGGCTTGAAGAATCTGTACAAAATATAATATGATTAGTAATCGAAATTTTCATTGTGTACTCACTCTTATGAACTCGATCAGATAAAAAAAAACTTTTAATAATTTTGTAAATGTAACGATAAGGATTACAGCTCAGTCGCCAAAGATGTTTAACTTGTCCAGGGATTCCGATCTTTCGCTACAGTGGCAGATCCAGGGTTTTAGCTAGGGCATTGTTGTCATCATTCGACGGCCAAAACGGACAAACCAAAATGTGCTTTTCTATATTATTTTTGGCAAATTTTTCTTTTTTCTTCATATTAGGAACAGCCCTTCAAGCGTTTTAGATTTGCCCAATACACCCCGTCAAACTCCTGTGATATATAATATGGTAAGTTTTAAGATTGATAAAACTCCAATTTGATGTCTGTCTGCGTATTCTACCGGACGACATAAACGCAATTGTATATGTCATATCAATTTAACGTAGAAAATCTATCATACAATAATGATGTTTAATTAATTTATTTTTATTTATTCGTGTCACATCAAACATCATGTTTGTTCACCACTTTACAGGATAAGAGCTATGACATGCTTTCCTATTATGAGCTGTTTAGGAAATGGTTCTGTTAGGTCGTGTTAAAGAACCTAGCGTGCGATCAGTTTCGAATAAGCTGAGTACCCAAGTTAGAAATCCTGGAGATCTCGTCGGCCAGTGTTCATAACTATTTCGAGCATGTAAATGTGAAATTATATAAACAACAATGCTTTGTCTATTACAAATGAAAATGTGTTTTTTATTATATTTTGTACAATTCTTGACACTTGAACTTTCATAGCAAAATTTAATATTTAAATGAAAAAATGTACATTACTAATTTAATAAAAAAAACCTGGAGATAATCATAAAAAAAACAAAATCCTGGAGGAAATTTGTATTTCCTGGAGCCCGGGAGATGATACAAAATTTCTGGAGAATAAATCGTAGAATGATCAGGGAAGTATAAAATAGTATCTCCATGGAATGATATTTTGAGGATAAAAAATTTTTTGGATATCGGAAGTAAAATGCACACAAATACAAAACGCATGTAAAACAAACATAAAAATTAAATCAAAATATTAGATAAATCGTGTTCATACATATTATAAAGTTAATAGTATCGAGCACAGTTTATCAACGATGAAAAATGTACCATATTCTAGTCGAAATTGAAACTTAAGCACACGGCTATGAACAATATAGGCAGGGAGGTACAAAACAGAAATAATATTTTATACCTCCCTGATGTAGGCGACTACATCTTGACGACTTGATAAGTTATTTAATCACGCCATGTAGGATCATATAATCATTTGGTTGTTTATAATGGTTAAATTAAATATTCGTAATAAGGTTTTAATTGTATTTACTTGGATCTTGAAAATATGGCCGAAAATCAAATATTTGGTATGGGGTAATCTTGTCTCCTGTTCTTGCTTCATGCCAATTTCTGAATTTGCCTTCAGCGTTTTCTAAATCCTTTGACATCTCTGGAAGAGAGAAAAATAGTTATTGTAGGTATTAGCAAAAGTGGTAAAGTAATGAAAACTATTTTTTTTGACCGGTTGCAGTCCATACTCCACATCGAGAAGTCCGAAGATTTAAACTCATGCTGTTCGGGTCTTTGTGCCCGTTTATAAGCAAAACAAAAATGCCTCTCTCCACACACGAGTATAAAGTCCTGCTTACATTAGTGAGGTTTCGCAACTTTACGAAATACGAAAACGAAAACAGATACTTACGTCATCAATTCTTGTAATCTTTGAATAGAACACCTTGAATATCTGTCACATTTGGCGAATATTTTAGGATGATCACCAACGATTCCTTGGTGAAAAATGTGATATATTTTTGAACAAATTTAGCACTTTTCAAAAATGGAAGTGTGACGTATACGTTTTGTTTTAGTATTTTGTAAATTTGCGAAACCTCACTAATATAATGACGATCACGATAAATGAATAAAAAGAAGTTGTTCCTATAAAAAATGAAACACATAAGAGAAGCTTGCATGGAAGAACGATTCAATCACAATTTAACTTGTATACACAGAACAATATAATTTTATTAAAACGGCGTCATATTAATAATGCTCTGAAAATGTTGCTAACAAGTACGACGTTGTAGTGTGAGTGCAATGTTTGTAGAAAATATGATTCCATCTTTTTATGAATTTCTAAGGAAGACAATACATGGTGTTATGTGCAGATTATCTGCCAATTCCAATGTCTTAGTATCTACTGTTTATAGTAAAATTCTAAGAAACTCTAAACTGTTCGCAAGATGGAACAGTTATCTGATATAGTCGATTTTTTTTCATTATACGTTTATTAAGTATCATTGTTATTTTTTATTTTTGTATTTATTACCATGGAAATGTCTCTTTTCAGAATAAAATATTGAATTGAATTTAATCAAAACTCCCACGATATTTTTTTTTCAATTTATTGATTATGACTTGATTTGATGGTGGAAATAATTGTTTATCCCGTGATTCTACTATGAAAACTTTTGCATTAAAACAATTCTACAGCAATAACTTGGTTTTATCCACATTGATCGTTATCGTTATCGTTGTAATGTAAACAGGCTTTAAGAGAGTACATGGAAGGACAGCTTCAGGTATTAATATAAAATTCTGTTGAATGTACGGTATTCTATAAGTGTTTGTTCTAATGATTGGGGAATAATGTGAAGTACTTAGGGGAATTTAAAATTAACGCCACAACTAGAATGACAAAGGCTGCTATTAAATTGCTATGATTTACCAATAAATCATAATCAATTCTATAATAATACATTCCTTAATTCTAAGTTTAACTATTTGACAAACCAATCAAATTTAATGACCTGGTTTGTCAAGAAGTTCAACATAGAATTATCGTATCTTCAAACCAGATGAGCATTTTTAGTCATAATAATACATTCCGTTATAAAAAAAAAAACCAATATAGCCTGTAGTGTTCGTTGAATTCATATTAAATCATCAGGGTGTAGCACCTGGTGATTGAGTTATAAAACAACCTAGCAGTAGTTTGTTACATACTATTTATTATTCCACTACTATTCATAGTATTAAGCTCTGTTTTCATATTCATTGAGTTTTTTCTCTATTGCTATTACGCATAGTAGGCCTAACAAATAATAACAACGATGATGATGATGATGATGATGATGATGATGATGATGATGATGATGACGACGACGACGAGGATGATGATGATGATGATGACGACGACGACGACGATGATGATGATGATGATCAAGATGATGATGATGATAATGATGATGATGAGGAAACACTTGTCCAAACTGTAAAATTAAAATAGTAAATATATGTAACAAGAGCAACGGTAAAGATTTAATTGCAACATACCAGATTGTTCTGATACAATAACTGTGTACTTAGTAATGATGCCGTTTGATTGATTAAAGTACGAACTTGAGAATACAACAGTAAACGATGTTGTGGAAGTAGATTCAGAATCAGGTGGTGGGACTTCCGGTACTTTTGGTGCTGAAAATCAAATAAAATAGGTACTTTGTAATTGCTATTTAATATTTTATTTTCATTTGATTGATTCCCTTTCTGAAAAAAAAACATAACATCCAAATAACATATAAAAAGAAGGCTGTGGATTTATTTGAGTTGCTGGGTCGATATCGTGATCCACGATTCTGTGTGGCGAGCACCTACGTTGGAGATTTATATAAAATCTACCCTATATGCTTTAGCTTAACAGTTAAATCCTGTTAAGCAGATTAGCCCTCCTCTTCCGACATTAAATTCTCATTCCCGGGCCGTAGCCAGAGTTGAAAAACGGACGAGGCGAAGTCTGAGGTCACCTAGGATTCCAGTGACTGGAACCCTCTGTTGGAGGTCTGAGGGTGAGTTCTCTTAAAAAAACAAATTTTGAAAATTTCAGACGAGGCAACCGCCTAGTCTGTCTCATGCTGGCTACAGCACTGCATCTGTTCCTGAGAACAGAACATCATATTCTGGTATGTGACTGTTAACCAAAATGTGCATTAATGTACTGTAGAACTTACGTCCTTCTTTAGTTTTACCACTTTCGCTGACTGCCTCGCTTTTGTCTTCATTATTTATCGTAGTCACTGTCACAGTGTACTGGGTATTTACGTCCAAGTGTGTAAATGTTACGGATGTAGCAGTCACTATACTATGGTTAACTGCCTCGTCTTCACTATCCTTTACCGTAGCATTGTAGGCGGTTAAATCACCAGTAGGTTTTATCCATGTGGCTGTGACGGACGTCATTTCGAACTGGAGTGATAGATTTGTTGGATGTTCTGGAACTACATAAAGTAGTTAAAAACTATTACTACCATATGCCTTACCATTATACTCGTTTATATATATAATATTATATTCGTCATTTATTAACATTTCCATCATTACAATTACTAACCAACCCACCAATTAATCAACAAATCAATAACAACTAAAATCAATAAAACAAAATCAAATTTAATCAATTAAAATCAGATCAATATCATTCAATCTATTAAAAAGTCAATCAACCTATCAATCGATCGACCGAACGACTGATCAATATATTAATCAATCATCAATCACGATCGCTCGCATACATTTCGGTCGGTTATTATCATTAGACCCAATACAACATAAACTTACTAGCAAATATATTAACTGATTTTCCTTCCCCTCTTTTACCATTGCTGTCTGCAACAACAGTTATGTTATAGTCTCTTCCTGGTATGACTTTAGTGCAAGAAGCTTGGAGGTCCGAATCTACGCCAACTATATCTGGTTCCGCAGTGGCACCGCCTGTGCAACTTACATGGTACTGGTCGACTTCACCTACGGGAGCTTCCCAACTTGCTGTTATATTGGCGGTTGTTGCTCCTACTTTTATCAAGTTTTCAACAGCTTGTGGTACTACAGGAAGATGCAATAAAATGTCTCAAAATATTTTTAGAAATTAAATTGTTAGCATGTTATCTGATGTCTCACATCAATTTATTACTTTATTCTATTTTTCCTTCTTTTCTCTACGGGAGAGTGATAAAAGTGTATTGTGTGGAGACGTCGTTTTAGAAAACGTTGTAATGCCTGTTTATTCTTATTATCAATAATACAATTACATTATTTTGAATTGGCGATCTTTGTGACCGCACACATTTATGTCTCTCTGTTGAAAATATTGTTTGCAATTCAGTATTTGTCACAATGACATCTATTTTGGTATTTACTTTAACTTATTTGTTTATTTGTTTACTATTCATGAGCACTGTAATATAGAAGAGATGAAGCAAACTATTTCCTGAGAAAATGTGGGAATGTAGGAGGTTGTGATTGAATATGAACGGCGTCACTCCACACCAACAATTCCAACCAAACTAAGACTTTTCAATGTAGCCTAATGTCAATTAAGTCGGAGACGACTTCCTATAAATGCTGGATAAGACGGTGAACACTGTACTAATACCTTAAGACTCAGAGACATGTAATACCGAACAATGGAGTAATCAAAATGGTGATGAGCTTCTAAACATAAGGTACAATGATCCGCTTTATAAACTGGGCTTTTACTATCATTTGAGCAATGTTTGTCTGTCTGTTTGTTCCTCTACTCCTCCCAGGTCCTTAGTCCGATCTCCATCAAACTTGGTGGGTGGATGCATGTTCACTGCAAAACTGACATTGAGGGGTTCCTTTTTGGAAAGGTCAAGGTCACTGGGTCAAAAGTCAAATAACTGTTTTTCGCCACTCCTTGGTCGAAATCATCTTGTCCGAAATTGGTGGAAGCATGTAGGGTCAGACCAGAATTGCCGATGATAGATCACGGGGTCAAAGGTCAATGTTACGGGACGGGTAATTTGACTAGTTACATATAACTTGTGAAAATAATGTTTGTTTTATTTGTGTAATGTCGGATGTTGATTTCTGAGTGTACTGGGAGTTAAGGACAGTATTTTTCTTGGACATCAATATGAGAAAGAATTGGAGCTGTATTTCACGCATTTATTACCTAAATAATACGATGCCGATAACTACTACAGCAACAATGAATAAACAAATAATTAAGAAACAAACAAAAAATTAATAGTAGCCTATAGTAATCGTAATGACAATGTCAATGACTATAACAACACATTTTGATGCCATTGTTTTATTCTCAAGACCAAAACATTTCACTCTCTAATTCTTGTTATGAGACTTATTTAATATACGAAAACGTTCTCTTTGCCCAGGAAAGAAAAATAACTACCATCATAGAATGTCATAGAACTATGAATAGACTTACATGCCGTCAGATTGATTGAAGTGAAACTTTCTTCACCATTACTGATAGTCGTCACTTTCAATATGTGTGTTGAACCAGGGATAACATTAATACAGTTTGCTTCAAGTACTGAATTTGGAGGTATTTCATTATTTTGTATGACAGATGGGGAAGATGTGACATCTCCGCAATCTATTTCAAAACGATCGAATTCACCAAAAGGCTTTCTCCACCAAGCAGTCACATTGTCGGTCGTGGAGGGTCCTTCATTTAGCTTAACACTATTTGGAACTGAAAACAAATAAATGATGTAATTGATTAACATATTTTAATAATTACACGATGTTTGCTTACATCTTGGTAATGACGCACTGTCTCTTTCAGATGAGACCCTAAAGCCGTTGGGGGTTTGTACTGGAAAGTGTAAAAGATTTTCTCCTGCTGTACTACTGGTACTTCGGGCTTGATTATCTATTTTTCGTACATGGGCGTAGACAGTGGGGGATTTGAGTGTTTAAACGCGCCCAAAAAATTTGTCAAAAAATATAAACAAAAAATAATACTAAATTTTGTAAATATTTCGCCAAAATGCTCCATTAAAGTGCCAAGTCTTCTAGAGTTTCTAGTTACAAAATTTTCTTGCCTCAGCTCCGATCATGGTGGGGCTGAGGTAATATTGGACCTTAACTATTAAGCCCTCTCAATTTTACAAACGTGTCTACGCCCCTGTGGTACTGTACTGTATAAAATTATTTTATAAAATAGATAAAAGGTTTTACTGTATACATAACGGAGGCTTATTGTTTTGTTTGGTTAAAGGTTTAACGTACATATTTAATTCACTTGGTTATATTTTTGTATGTATATTATGAGCGGAGAAGCACTCTTTAATTTAAACAACCTCTGTATACTCACTTGTAACTACGTAAACCGACATTTGTTCTCCTTCTTTTCCATTGCTGTTTGCAGTTACATTAATTACGTAAACTTCACCTGGCGTTAGTTCAGTGCATGATTCATTGTACATGTCTTCATTACCATGATCAATTCGTTTTGGCACAATAGGTGTAGGTTCGGGGCAGTAAACGTTGTAAAATTCAACATCACCTGTCGGTTTTTTCCAGCTTACCGATATGGTTTCATTGGTTGTTTCGATTTCAGTGAGATTCTGCACGACTGCAGGAACTACAAAAATACAAATATTCAAAATTAAAGTACACCTGCTTTGCTCGCAAGAAAGTCAATTAAAATATTAACTTGCGCAAAATAAAGATCACGTCCCATACACTAAGAACGTACAGCTTAGACTTGTTAAAGAGTTAGGAAATGGTAGGGCGCTGGTAAAAAGATTAAAAAAGGACCTGAAGCAGACGACCCATCGTAAGACCGTATTGCTTGGATACGAATGATCCTTACAGTTGGATGAGGAGATGAGATGATTACTGCTGACATAAAATATTCTACAAAGTATAATACAAGTATTAATTACCAGCAGAAATAATGATTTCATCATCGTCACTGGTCTTTTCACCACTCATGCTGTACACGACAACGCTGACATTTCTACCTGGTGTAACACTCATGCAAGTAGCGTTGTACAATGTTTCATCTTTTACATTAATGGTTGATTCTGCAGCATCACCGCTTCCACATTCTATGTTAAAATGATCTGCTACACCGTCATCTTCTTCTAACCACGTCCATTGTGCTGTTACGGAAGTTGTAGTAGCGTCATATTCAGTAAGATTAACTGCACTTGGTACTGAAATAATCAAATAAAAACAAATAAAACATGATCTTAAATTTATATAACCTTCAATGTCTATTACAGATCCAAGTAGGTTGTTTTTATAAATGGGAGATCTGCTATCATTTGCGTCTGATTACATCTCATGGACGTTATGGTAACATACTTTACGAAGATCAATGTTAATCACAAATGTTAATATATATACCAGGACCAAAACTGTATACATTTATTTAAACATTTGGTTGATTTCATATTTCGTGGATCCATTCATCTACCTAACAAATTGATTACTTCTTCATGATTCAAATTAAAATGCATATTTTCCTAAATCAGAACTCTGTACATGTAAATGCCAATTTTGCATACATTATCTCTCGCCATAGCAAATACTACCAGTCACCAATAGAGCTACGGTATAGTTTAGACATGTCTTCTGATCCCAAGGTTCTGGGCTCAAACCTAGTCGCTCACAGTTTATCTTCATGACTTAACATCACCTCCCTAAGCCTCATAACGAGTCTTGGTTTAGAAAGCATTACATAGTTTTCATCTTAAATATAATCTCTCTTTTCCCCAAGGCGCATAATAAGTCTTGTTTTAAAAAGTATTTCGTAATTGCTATCCAGCAAGTTGCGTGGAAACTCGCTAGTGAATATACAGTGGCGGATTTCACGAGGTTCCGTAAAAATCCCAAAAAAAGTTAAGGGACGGCTCTAAAAGGGCTGCAACAATGCAAAATGTAAGTCCTACCGTGATAGAGATGTAACATTTGCAGACTTATTAAAAATAGGTAAACAGATATTTTTTTGCTTGTCAACAGAGCACCTTTCACCAGGTTTGACTAGGCATTAGGTGATCCTGACCCCGCCGGAAATTGGGCCTTGTAGGTTTTCGCAACATCCATGCCGGAACCCTGGACCGTCCATTGTGACACGGATAACCTGGTCTACTTCTATGGACTTACCGGTGGTTACAGTAACTAATCTCTCTTCTCCTTGTTTGTTATTACTGTTAACATTAACAGTGACTCCGCACTCTGACCCAGCGATAAGGCCAACGCAAGATGCATTATACATTTCCTGTTGACTATAATGATCGACTCTGTCGGATTCGGGAAAACCAGCAGAACACTTAATTTGATAAAAATCTGCGTCACCGACTGGTGCTTTCCATATTACTGTCACTCTTTCACGTGTTGCTTCTCTTTCAGTTAGATTCCGTACAACGTCAGGAACTATGAAAACAGTTAGAAATAGTGTAATTAATCTTAACATTTTTTAGAATTTAGAAGTATAGTAAACATTCTTAAAACTAACTAATTTAGTTATATTCAAGGCTTACTAACAGAACAAAACTGTTTTTACATACTAAATAATTTCGATGAATTAAAATGCTGCAAAAATTACAATCACGAAACCATGTTGTTTAAAATGAAACAATATTCAAATAACAAAGTCTTTAACGATTATAATACTTTCCTCTAGAATAAAAGCATCAGACATTGGAGAATTGTTTTGTTTTTCATTTTAGATCACTACTTTTTAAAATAATACTTTGTAATTTGAGAAAATTACTTTTATTTAATTATGTAGTTGTGTGAACTTCTATAGCTATTACTTATCAAGGCATTAATGATTACAGTAGCGGCGCCAGGAATTCCCTGACAGTAGGGCAATGCCCCCAACAGGGACCCTTGACGAGTTGTGCAAGGTAAAGTCTGAGGTGGGCGTGTCCCCGGTTTTCAGTTCTAACGAGCAAAAAAACGTTATTTGTCGTGTTTTCCGTGCTTTGTTAGCCCGTTTTGGTGTTGGGCTTTGCCTGACCCTTGTCGTTACCCTACAAAGCCCCCGACGAAACCTTACATTTTTCCCCGACGAAGGGGCTGTAGCCCCCCCTCTCCGTAGCGCCGCCATGATTACCTGCAGAAATGAATAATTCATCGTCGTCACTCATCTTGTCAACACTCGTGCTGGACACGATAACGGTGACATTCCCACCAGGTGTGACATTCATGCAAGTAGCGTTGTACGATATTCTTTCTCCTACTTTAATGGTTGATTCTGCAGCAACACCTTCACTACATTCTATGTTAAAATGATCTGCTATACCGTTAACCTCTTCTCGCCATATCCACAGTGTTGTTACGGAAGTTGTAGTAGCGTCAAATTCGCTTAGATTAACTGCACTTGGTACTGAAATAATTCAATAAAAACACAGTAAAACACGAACTTAAATTTATGCAGCTTTCATTTCAAGATGTCTCATATGACAGCATGTAAGGCCAGAAATATGGTACTACAATTTATAGTTGTAATGCTTAGCATGTTGTGGAGGTGACAATGCACTAGGTTTTTGGGGACAAGAAGATTAAAAGTTAAACTACGGTGTTTTCAGACGCCCGGAAATGACCTCAGAAGCGTTTTAAGTGATCAATTCAGTGTGTTATCAGTGTTTAAATATTTGCATGCTATATAAAAATCGTACCATAAACAACGCGATATGCCTAATGTAGATAATGTAGTAAATTAGATGACTGTTTATGTCAAAATAGATTCCAACTTTTTAACGACATCTTCCCACCTGTTTTTAAAAAGACACGATTCTGAAACAAGGTTTAAAAACTTCATAGACAAAGTTTACAAAATGAATAAATGCAATAAACCTTAACTAAAATTGTAGTATTTTGAGAGGGTAACAAATTCACCTTTCTTAATTTGCAGTTTGCAAAATCGCTCATCGCAATGGCGTATCTCTTAATATACGTGATCTGATATGTATGAAGTAAAAGAACTTTGTATATCAGCACATTGCATGTCGATGTGGGAAACACAGAGTACACTAAGGCCTAGTGTAGTTGCGGTTTTATCCTACTGCAATATTGTTCTGTTAATAATATTGCGATACTGTTCGCCCCTCCATAAATCTCCCTTTATGTTGTACAAGTGTCCTTGGATTCGATCCAGATCAATGAGGCGTCAATAATTCTGAAACGCATTTTGAGAAGTTTCCCTACGTAGTATCTGTAGATATAGACTTCAGGGGCGAATCCAGGATCCACCGAAAGGGGTCGGGGGGGGGGGG
>JAOTQE010112900.1:0-13099 GCA_025631205.1 Nesometra sesokonis
ACTGTCTGGGCAACCGTACAGGATAAAGTTACTGGCAGGGCTATTTCAATAGTTTTTATAACATAATAAACAGTATCTACTAATTTTTTTTGCATTTCTCTTTCAGCTGAATAAACTCATTTTTTGCCCCCTATTTTTGGGCCCCTTGGGGTTATAGTACAGGCTATACCCTGCCAGCAATTCATTTTATTGATCCTTACACAGGCCCTGATATGGTGAGACCATCAAACCTTGTTTCTCTTTTCAGCTGAATAAATCTTCTGGGTCCCCGGTCTATCACAATCCACATTCAGAGGCAGTTGACCCACAAATGTAATTGATAATGCAAATATTGAGGGTTTTCACACTATTTATCGCTAAAAAATAAGTGTAATAAGAAATTGGAATTTTATTATAAAAACGGGAGAATATGTGAGAAACCAGGAGAATAAAAATTGGCCAGGAGCCAAGTTAAAAAAACGGGAGTTTCCCGGCCAACGTAGGAGTGTTGGCATCAGTGGGGTGGGGTGGGGGGGGGGAGGTGAAATTACCTTTTTTGTACATTTGTTTTTGTTTTTTTGCTTGTCAAACTGAAAACCGGGGACATGGCCACCACACACTTGGCCTATACGTCGGGGGTTGCCCTCCCTGTCGGGGGCATTGCCCTGCCGTCGGGGAATTCCTGGCGCCGCTACTGGTTCGCATATATGAGGTACTTATGTACCTTGTATATTTTACCATACTGGTACCCATTCCTATATTTGGATTGAGAGACAAAATGTGGATAACATGTTCTGTCTAAACACACATGCTGTACTTGCTCAGCAATAGATTCGGACGCCCTACCTTTTGCTTAAAAGTTTAAAGACGTACATACTGTGCCACACAGATCTCCTGAAATAGGTTGAGTTCATAGTA
This sequence comes from Nesometra sesokonis, assembly GCA_025631205.1. Lineage (NCBI taxonomy): Eukaryota > Metazoa > Echinodermata > Crinoidea > Comatulida > Antedonidae > Nesometra > Nesometra sesokonis. Next base: position 898 of record JAOTQE010112900.1, read on the forward strand.
AAGTGTGTCATGAATATATTATGATAGAAATTCTATCCATGACTTGACTAGAATTACAGTAGACATACTTAAATTTTATAGCAAAACCTATGAATTGCAAATCAAAATACAATAATTAACTTTTTGTGGTACCTACTGAACTATTAAAATTAATGATAGTTAGAATTTGATATGATATACCTCCCTGATTTGATTGTCTGATATTGAATACACCTTGCTCTCTGGATCAGATAATCAATATTATGTTAACATATGACACAGATTTATACTATATACATAGACCAGAGAAGCAAACATGAGATGGCAGTATTACAACCTTTAACCTACAATTATTTGATCTTGTCTGTGATGTCGACCCAAAAATAGTGATGCTTTTAACTCAGTATAAATCTTTAATCTGACAGCAATACCATGGCAATACTACATTATGGCCTTAAAATAAGCTTTAGGGTGGGTGGAACAATTTTAGGGTGCGCGGCCCGCCCACCTCCGCCCTGCATAATTACATCCATGACCCCAGAACATCTGGGTAATTGGATTGTCTTGGCAATATGTTATTTCTCATTTCCCATACCATATCCTTGTTTTTCTATGATCAACTAGTATTAATATTGATTTATATATGCGACTCATAAATGTGGTGTTTTTTTGTTTAAAAAAATACGTAAATAAATTTATTCATGTATTTTTTACTATCTTTATCTTAATATAAGCAAATGAAACTAATATAATGCTAAATTATAAATTTTTGTATTAGATCAGTTGGTGGAAATCACTGTGCTGTGCGCTGAACCGTGACTCGCTGGTACAAGGCTCGATTGAAAACCACGCCACTTTCCTTGTGTTTTGGCTGGAGGGTCGAAATATAAGTTACTAGCCTCACCATCTTTCGTATGAGACGTTAAGCTGTTGGTCGGCTGTATAACATGGCTCCTGTGCACGTTAAAAAACATAGTGTACCCTTTGAAAAGGAGTAGGGGATTGCCTCTTGGTGTACTGCTGAATCAACAGAAGGAAGCCACTGGAATTAAGTTTACATCGGACACCGAATAAATCAAAAATTAAAAAAAGGCCCTTGGAAAAAAATAACATTCTCTGGCTAGGTAGATCTACCATGTTAAATTATTAGGGAGATCTACCTAGCACCACAGAGAACAACCTAGTAATGTAGTATATAATTACCCACCTGTTGATGTTATTAATGCCTTAAGGTTAATTCTAACTAATGGCTGTATTTGTATGTATACTTGTAGAGCATTGCTGACCACATCCTTGGTAGTATCCCTTGATATGGTTGTTTTTTTAGGGTTAGCCCTGTTAACTACCTTTATCTACCTTGTCACTACTATTTTCTACCATGTTAATAGAGTTATTTTTTTTCAAAGGGGCCTTCTTTAGATCCTTTTCATTTAGTTTTATTTTGTACCATTTTCTCATCTTACAGACATAGTTGTTGCTTTATTTTATGAATGAAAAACATTGATTTGAATTTAATTGAACAAATAGGACACTAACTTCAATTATTAGTATCTTTCATTTGATCACCTGATGTTTTAAAGAGGAACCGATGGAGCCTATTTTAGTCAACCATTTTTTATTTACAAACTAATGGCCAATGATGTAATTACGTGAATAATTGGTAATTTTTTCAGTTTCTTTACCCTAGTTTATTTAAACTGCATGATTTTTAAAATCAGCTATGAACTTTCCAATTTACAAACTTTCCCATTACAAATACTTTCCAGGCTGAGGGATGTCTAAATGAGAAATTCTAATGAGTGGTGCATACAGGGGTCCCAAAAATCTCCTAATGAAAAATTATTACGCTGAATTCAATCAAATTTGTTGAATAGAAATCAGTGACGCCTCCTGCACACTAGGCTGAGGTCAGAAGTCACATAGGGGTCAAATTTTACAAAGGTTATTAAGGTCAAAGTTAGCAAATATATTGCTATTGACAAATGATTGGACAGACTACATTAAAACTTGGTCAGCAGAACCAGTGCACACTTCCCAACCATAAGGTGTTCAAGGCTGAGAATCAAAGCTTATATAGAGATCTTTAGGGTTGACATCCGAAAACTGACTGAACATAGTATCTCTAGTTATATTCTATAATGAAAAGATCAAAACTACTGATGGCTAACTCTGCTGTGCAGTAAGACAGATTGAGCATCCTATGTATGCACTTGAAGGAGGATTTATGCTGCGTCTTACACTCATTCTTCTAAAGTGTACAAATTATGACTCATATGCACTATACATATAAGAAACCAGTACATCTTTCGAGTCGTGTAGGGGCCACCCTAGTGTACTGGTCCACACACAACCCCTGCCATGGACAAGATGTGACCTTCAAGGGAGTAGAAAGTCATGTGTAACATTTGGTCCATAGCACCTTGAGACAGTTCAATATACAGTGCTATATATACAGTAAATCTACATTTACAATATTACATTTTCCCAAAACAAAAGGTGACACCTTTTCAAACTCCTTTGGTGATAGCAAATTGCTGATTGTGTTTTATTTGGTAGAGTTTTGTTACAGGAAAATTTATATGATACATAAGATAGAAAATTTCCCAAACAATCACAGTTACAGAATGGTACAAGCGTTCACATTTCAAAGCATATACAGTCAACTCTCCCAATATCGGACACCCTCGGGCCGGCAATTATTTTCCGGTTTTCTGGAAAGTCCGGTTTTCCGAATTTAGAATTAAGATAATAGAATAGGAATAGGAAAAATTTGGGGCTTTTAAAAAAGTCTGGTTTTTCGTGAATTCCGGTTTGCGGAGAGTCCGGTATTGGGAGAGTTGACTGTATCAAACTCCTACACCCAACTTTTGAAATTCTTAACTAGGCAAGTTTATGCAAATTTAGTGAACATTCATGAAAAATGCTACTTCTTCAGCAGAATTTGATTATTTTTGTCAAACATATCTTAAAATCTCAGCGGGAACAAAATTATGTATCATGGAATAACTTTACTTGTTAACATAATTCCAAATCCAATACAAAATTCAAAATCAAAACTTACCAATATCGTTTGTGCGTCTTGAAAATTGAAGGATGCCTGAAATGGTGCACGAAACACTGAGGGAATGACGTAGTCGTAAAGAAAATTATGGAAAAAAGGCTTTGGTGAACTTGATTTACTTCCCCAAACATCATTTAATCTCTTCAGGATATTAAAACAAGTTTTTTGAGACTGAAAATAAAAAGAAATGTATAAAAGATTTCAAATAGAAAAATGGGCAACACATTCTTGATAGATGGAGCTTGAACTAAAAAGTATGTTGTTGACTAGAAGCTTTGGCTTTCTTTTGAAAAGATAGAGCTATCAAAAGGTGTTTAAATGATGAACAAAAATGTTAGAGACGGATATAATGATTTTATTGTTGTTTAGCTAATAAAACGTCCAAGGGACCAAAAATTTAAAAACTTCTAGCAAACATAAATTTCTTCAATAATGTTTACTATCAGGAATTAGGGATTGAAGAAAAAAATATTTAAAAGAATCCATTCACATTCAACAATAAGTAACTTGGCAATTACAAAATCTATGCTCACTCTAACCATTCGCCAAGTCGCCAATGGCTACTGGAAGTCTCATTTGGCTAAAATAAAAATGACCTCTTTAGTCAAATCGGCTAAATGAAAATCCCCAAAAACTGTCTATTTTGAAGCCATTATATCAGGTTTTAAAAATTTATAATGGCTAAAAATAAATTGGCAACCTTTAGCCATTTTGGCTACAAAATCATTTACCGTAGCGTGAGCATAGGGAATGAATATACTATGACAAGCTCCTAAACTAAGACTCATTACGAGACTAGGCAGTGGCAGTTTTTACAATCGTGAGAATAATCCTTGTGCTTGGTGATGATTAACCTAGGACCGTGGGATTGGTAGGCAAGTATGCTACCCTTAGAAAAAATAACTCTGTAAACATGGTAGTGACAAGTTAGATACAGGTAGTTAACATGGTTAACCCTATAAGAACTACCATATCAAGGGATACTTCCAAGGATATGGTTAGTAATGCTCTACAAGTACACATAAGAAAATACAGCCATTATTTAGAATTAGCCCTTAGGGCATTAATAACTTCAACAGACAGGTAATTATATACTACCTTATTAGGTAGTTCTCTGTTGTTCTAGGTAGATCTCCCTAGTAATCTACCTAGTCAGAAGGTGTTATTTTTTTTCAAAGGATAACCGGCAACACCAGTTTTTTTAAAATGTCATTCACAAACAAAACTCTTCAATTACAGGATGTACTCAGGTTATACACAAGCCCCTACAAGGCTTAAAAGTGGCATTGTTTAAATTCTTGAGAATAATTTTAGCATTTGATCAGAATTGAGCCTAAACCTTGGGATTGGTAGGCAAGCTTCTTAACCACCAAGCTACAGTAGTATTTCTGTGCAGCCCTTTAAAATTACGTTGTTTTATTAGATCCAGAAATCACCTCATGATAATCAGTTCAAACATATTGAATTTAGTCTTCACCTGTGGACTTCTGTGAATTGTGAATTCAGTGACTGAGTGATTGATTAGTAAATTTATACAACACACATACCCACACACACCCACACAAGCACACACAAGTAAATTGATTTTATTTATTCACATTTTGCTGACAACAGACACAAAATGTAACTTGCTTTCTTCATGACAAAGTGCAAAACATTGAATTCAGCGCCAGAATCTGAAAAAAGAAGACTCAATTTATGCCACCAATTTTATTACCAACTTCCAATCCTAAGACCCCAGCAATTGCATCAGTAATATCAAATGCCGACATTAATTTTGAGGGCTAACTGTGCCACTACTGAAATTACAGAACCACTACTACCAAAGAATAGAAAACACCATACAGTTAAACTTGCCTACATCGACTTTTCCTAAGTCAAATAAATTTTAAGTCGCATTTAATCGTAATGTCAGATTGATGTATGCACCATTAGTTTATTATCTCTAAAACCCTTTTTACACAGAACTGTAAAATGGCAATATTGCAGTAATTTGTGAATGCCGGCTTTACCGTGAAAAGATACTTTCCCTTCAATGCTGGTACAGTGCCGGCATTCGTTAGACCACCTCAGACACTAGACATATTACCGTTATATTACCGTGACTGGTTTAGGTCGGATGTGTGTGAAAGGTTCCATTTTATAATGCCGGCATACGTGGTGAAGCAGAACTAAAAAAAAGGGCAACTGTGGAAGCAGATTGAAACAGCGCCTCCTACAATTAAGACTGTCAATTTTACACCTTCCCACTGGGACCTTTCACACAGGAAACCGCCATATTACCGGAATTTGACCTTCTATGTGAAAGGGTTTAGACTGGCAATGATGCTGGCATTGTTATGGTAACACTGTGATATTCTTCTGTGTGAAAAAGGCTTTAAATCAGATTAGTTTCTAAGTTCATGGCTTTTTCAATGGCAATTTGAACTCGACTTAGGCAAGTTTGACTGTATGCATAAAACTTGAAGTATGAAGTAATGGGAGATGGGGTTATTAGAAATGTGAATAATATGTGACAGGAGAGAAAGATATGGGGAGAGGAAATAGACAAAAGGCTTTACCACTGGGTCCTGTGAATTTACTGCGCCCTCAACAATGGTCCCAAGCACGTCTTTAAAGCACTGCTCATCTATAAAATAAATAAATTTAAATTATTGAAAGTGGAAAATAATTCCAATACTAGTACTTGCCCACTCTCATGCATATTAGCCATGTTCATACAGAATTTTAAAGTGCTTAACTAATGTGACTTCCTTTAGCATGCTAATTAAAAAGAGTTCACATACAAAACAAGATCATGATAATAATATGCTAATTAGATGCCTTGGCTATAAATTTTATTGGCTTGACTGATGGAACCTGATGTTAAATAACAATGAACAGCAGTGACTGGGTGGAAACTTGTAAACAAGATAATATATTATATTGATTGGTTGAATTCATTTTATGGATTAATATATCATGATAAACTTCCCAAGATCCTGATAATTATCGTGCAGTAGAAGAAAACGTTACATTAACATGCTATAGAAGATCATGATAATAGCTTCCTGGCGGGTTCATATAGAACATCATGATAATGAATATCACGATAAATTGTGAGTGTGAACCCAGCTAATGCGCGAGTCTCACACATAGGTCCTATTTTGAACGTCTCATGCATACATAACTTTCCTTCATGCATTAACAGATGTATACATCATAAAAATGGACAAACATATATGGACAAATGACATTTTTTTTGCTTGCTTGCTAATAACTAACGTTAAAAAATAATAAAATTATGATAAATAATATTAAGTGAATAAAGGGAATATTTATGTTTTTAAAAGCCACATTAAATTATATAAATCAAGAGGTTTGATCTCCAATATCCTAGGCAGCTAGACACAAGAAAAAGATAAACCCTGAGAATTAATATTGAATAGTGATGTTCAAATAGGTTATCTGCAGTTTTATTGACATAGCTGATAAACTAAGCATATGGCCATGTCTACCTCATATAGACAAATGTTCAGTTCCTTTGTCTACTGATATTATATTTCATCATCCGATCCAATTGGTAAAATTGGGAATTTCCAAATTGTCAATTAAAATATTTGATTTTTTATCTTGTTTTATTCTCTATCATTCATTGTTATTAGGCATATCGATTAAAGGATACAATGTTATCATTAATTATTTTATAAGATTATAAAGGATAGTATATAGATATGTGTGATAACATCACAAAATGACTTTCATGGTAGGAAAATCCAAACCTGAGCTATACTTTCTAAGAGCACAATATAAGCTGTAATCTACACTTTAAATGGTATTCCTTGGATAAGAAGATTTGAAGATAATGAGCATTTGTAAGGAAGTCAATTTTGAGAAAATCGCCAGTAAAGTAATCTAAAAATAAACAAAAGACTATCACTCTCAGAACGTCTGCATTAAGGACACTTTCCTGCATGGAAAATAAAAAATTGAATTATTGGTACTCATAGAGCATACTAAAAGCTGTAATCTACACTTTAAATGACATTCATTGGTAAGTAGATCCACAGATATGAACATTTGAAGTTTTTGTTTGGAAACGTGGTTTTGAGAAAATTGCCCATAAAGAAATCTAAAAATAAACAATTATAAGACTATAGATCTTAGGAATATGCAAGAGGCATACTTTCCTGCATGAAAATTGACCTAAAAAGTATATTATAATGAAATGTGAGTACCAGTACTAATAATTGATTAAAACAAAATTTTAAAAAATTTAACATCAGATCTATTTAAACGAAAGTTCGGGCGGAGTCTAACACAGTGAAACAACTCTCAGTGACCAATTCTTTAAAATTGCTTTACAATTTTTGAGGCGTTTAAAAAGATGCGAGTTGTTTTACCAGCTGTTGGTGACAACTCGCACTGTGTTAGACTCCGCCCGAACTACGGTGGTCCTTAAGATCAAGGAGGCCATGCATATCAAATGGGAGAAACCTTGTATTAACAAACAGGTTTTTCATGTAAATTTAACCCTGTCACTTTAAACTTTGCCTAATTTACTTAAATTTATTCAAGTATTTGATCATGGTTATGGACCAGTATGCAACAATGCACAGTATTTAGCCACTGGTATAAATAGAATGTTAGCTATCTAATATGTGTTCACTGAGGAAGGTGGTGGTCCACCGAAACATGGCTGTTTGTATGGGCCGTAAGGCCACCATTTTTTGTAAATAAATGTAGTATGTTGACTACAACATGAAGATCTATTTTAGTGATTAACTCGATTTGATCTCATCTACAATGTGAATAATTTTGTGGTGAGACCTCACAAATTCCACTTGTTCAAATATAAAGCACTCGACTTATCATTATAAAAAAAACACCTCACCTTGATTTGACATGACCTCGGCTAGCTCATTGATCACTAATACTTGTAGAAAATTAAAATATCCTCTCTGTAAATTTTGCTTGTCCCTGCTTGCCTGCATGTCCATTTGGTCAGCTGGTTTGGCCAGCACGTTAAATATGGTCTTCACTATCGGCATGAATACCTCATGCAAGAAGGGGGAAATTACTCGCTGAAATAATAAAAAAAAACGCATTATCGAAACTTACAATACTAAAGTCTATACAGCCATTCATCAGCAAATTTAAAGCTCAGTCCAGACTATCAAATATTCTTTGACAAAAACCTTTGACATGCCTATATATGGTCATGATGATGTCATATCATAACCATACATAGAAATATCATTACCATATATGGATATGATCAAAATTTTTGTCAAATAAATTTGATAGTCTTGATTAAGCACAAGCTCAGTTGAGAAAATCAAATTTATTTGACTAAAAAACTTTCAAATACCTATATATGGTCATGATGATGTCACACCATGACCATACATAGACATATCATTACCATATATATCAAATAAGTTTGACAGTCTGGACTGAGCTTGATTGCAGAAAGGGAAATGAGGATCCTACAAAAATTCTTACTTTCCATACAAAGTGTAAACATCAATGTCAGAAGATATCTTCAGTACTAGAAGAGTTGTGGTTGAAAGCCAACTTAATAGAGGAAACTTAACTAAAATCTGAAAGGTCCACTAATCAACTTCAAGAAAGTATACTGCATATGCCAAGCTGAGATACATGCCATGGTGACAGAAATAGCCTACCGTAGGAACGGCTTTTATAGGACTTTGATAAATACTTTTTTCTCTTTTCTTATTTTATTTATACTCGTGTATACTAGTCATACTGCCCATCCTGTAGTCTTGACCTTTGACCCTGTTTCTGTAACCTTGAACTTTAACCCTATTCCTGTAACCTTGACATTTGGGCCCATCCTGTGACCTTGGCCTTTGATCACATTTCCGTAACCTTGGCAATTGCCCGTTCCATAGCCTTGACCTTTGACCATGGTCCTATGACCTTGACCTTTGGCCCATTGACCTGTAACCTTGACCTTTTCCCCATCATGGGTGATTCTGGTGTGAACCTACATGCTTCCACCAAGATGGGACCAAGATGTAACCAAAACAGTTTTTTGACCTTTGACCCTAGTAACCTTGACCTTTCCAAAAAATGAACCCCTCAAGGTCAATTTCAAAGTAAACCTGCATCCACCCACCAAGTCTGATAAAGATCGGACCTGGGAGGACTAGAGGAACAACCAGACAGACAAACTGACAGACAAACAGAAAGAAAGACATTGCTCAAATTACAGTATGATATTGGTATGGACCATGAGTTAAAATGAATGATAACAAATTTGATGTGCCCATGAGTTATTTTGAACATGGAAATATCAAATTAACGCATCATCCAAACGACAATACACTATCAAATTTGGATGGATCAGTGCACAACAGAGACTACCAACAATTTAGATTAGTGAGGTAAATGATGCCAATCAAGGAAATTAAAGTATTAACAAATTGTTTTTCCAAAATTTTATTAAACATGTTATTAATAATTTCTAAAGGGAAGTTGTATTTAGAAAATTAAAAATTGTACTTGAATTATAGGCCTACTACTGTATATAATACTCTTGAAAAAACACTTTAGTTCCTTGTATGAGAGAACTAGATTAAATATAGAGTATAATATGATCACAAAAGTATTTTCATAGGGGTTTTCAGGGAAAACTGTAAATTCTACATTTTTTGATAGCAGCTATTTTGAAACCAAAATCGCTGCCAAACCTGAAAAAAAAATTGACAGCATTTTTAAATCCGCATATTTCAAATATGAGAAAAATTTCAAATTTACACTTTCCCCAAAAAACCCAAAAGGAAATATAATTCTTGACACTTGTAACCCAACAAGTGTTACAAGTACCAAAAAATAAGAGCTTACAATTCATACTAATTTGACTACAGTTTAAGATTATATTACTTTTGATTAACTTTTACATGGAGAACACAACACATTAGGTGTACATCCCCATTAGACAATTTTGTAAAGTCTTGTCACAATAGTTAATTGGATTATTTTACACTTAATTACTTAGCTGTAAATTATATTCCTATCATTTATAATGTGATAAGCCAGTGAGGTGGTTAATTGAAAATTACCGTACATTTCTTTGAAAATGTAGGGTAAAAATGATTAGACTCTCTAATGGCAATGTACACACAATGTAATAAAGTCAACATACATTTGTACATTTTACAGAAAATTGTGAAAATAAGGAAAATATGATTTTTTTTTAATATACTAATTCCTAGGCACAAGTTGATAAATCTTATACTTGAAAATGTGAAAAAATTAGTTAATATAACGTTTAGCACATTTTTTGGCTTTAGTATATCGTTAATACAATATATTAAATAGATATTAAAATCTTTTAGAAATTACTTGGGAATGTAATTGGTCTGGGATGGGTGAGTTGCACCATCCACATTCAGAGTTTTCCTTCTATATGGCCTAAACTGATCAACATGACACCCACCAAAAGCAAATTAATAATATCATGATAGTGTAATAATCAATTTACCACCCACCCCTAGATGCTTACCATCTTTGGATTTTTCCAGGTATACGATTATTGTATTTTTAGGTTTCAAAAATGAAAAAAATGAAATTCATAATGGTTAACAAAACAATAATGAATGAACTGAAACCAGAAGTAATTTCTTAAACAAAGAATTAGAACAAAGGTGTGAACCAAAGATATGAGTATGAAACTACAACAAAGGAAACAATGAAAAGTAAACACAGCTGACACATTACCTATAACATACACAGTATACAATTGTTTCACTGGTAATTTATTTTTTATAATGCAAACAACTATCGTCAGGAAAAAATATAACATTTAAAATACATAAACATTACTAACATGATTGTTTCTCTTTGTTTCTGTAGACTCAAAATTCAAAACGCCAGTCAATTATCATCACAGTGCTCTGTAATATTCTGAGGGGGGGGGGGGATAGAGCTCCTTAATATTTCTTTGAATGAAGGTCTGACTTAAAAGTGATTTCACAAAGTTATTTATAGCTCTTTATCTAGGCATACATGCATGTATACATGATGTACGCTTGTTTTATTTCATTACAACAATAGGACCAAAACAAATTGTGAACCCAAGCCTAAAGCTCATGTTTCCATCCTTTTTTCTTTGTCACTTTGTTTGTGAGAATAACACAAAAAAAGTAAACAGTTTTTTATGAAACTTGGTGAAGGGGCTTTACATGTAAGAAATAACACTTCTTATTTAATTTTGAGCATGATTATGGTCCGAATTGGTCTTGGGACTGATTATTAAGCCTGTTTTTCTGTCGACCGTTATTCAATTCAAATCACGCTGGACCGCTATATTTCCGCTATATACTATGCTGTGCACAACGAAATTCGTAAATATTCGCTACGAAATAAAATCACAATAAAACCAATTTAACGAACCTTTCAACTGTAATTTTTTTTATAATAGATAATTTTATATTTCATCTTAAGAAGCAACTTACAATTCCCGAAAATATAATAAATAAACAAAATATGTGATTTATTTGTAGGCCAAAAATATATAAATTCTTGCCGCAGGCAATGTTGTCTTGCGAGAACCCAAATTTAACGATCCAAATCTTCCAAGTTGAACTCGGTTTAACTTTGACGATCGAAATCGTCAACGTTTTTTGACGTCAAGAAAGTGACAGTTTTCCTGTCGATTGTTGTGAAAATTGTCATATTTAAAAAAACAATCAAAATTGCCGTTTCAAATCGCCGTTTTTTGGATTAACGATCGACAGGAACATAGGCTTTAGGGTGGCAACAAGGGCGGATAGGTTACATGGAAATGAAATACTGATAAATTTCTGAAAAATACACTATTTTGTGTAGAAATTGTACAAGTAAACATTCTTTCTTTCACTTATCAAATCGAAAACGAGAGACTTATGTGAACAGTGTTCATCCCTCTACCTCCTTTAGGAGAAATCCAGGATCCACCAGTGCAAGTTATTGTGGCAGAGCCAAGCCAAAGAAGGCATACGTCGAAAAATTGGAAATTATGAAACACACATTATCTTTAACATGAAAAAAAAAATTTCATACGATGCTTTCTTAAGCCTCTTTTCCTGTCGATCGTTAATCCAAAATCGCCGTTTTGAAACGGCGTTTTGGATCGTTATAAAAAAGTTAAAAAATTAACGATAAAATTCAAATCAC
>JAOTQE010112911.1:0-13099 GCA_025631205.1 Nesometra sesokonis
AGGGGGGCGTCAATTTGAAACCTCCCGGACCTATATAGGCCAAAAATTATATATATTAATCAATAGATTTTTAAAATTTTTGTGATGATCCACAGAAGGGTGTGGTTATGAAGAACAGTTAAAGGATAAAGGTCCTGACACTAACATCTAGACAACCAGGAAACAGTTTTAACTGAAAGTTGTTTACCTTGGTCTAAGAAATAATTGACAATTTTTTCAGCAATCCATTGTGGCGTCTAGATCTGGGAACAATTCTAATAAACATCTCAGACGCATAATTCTAATACAAATCAATAAATTTAATAAATCTATGGCAGTTTTTCAAAATCTTTGATGAAGATCTGGAGTGTAGTGTGGATATTTTTTCTCATCTTGAGGGAGGGGAAGGTTTACACATTTCGAATAATCTCTCATACTGCCAGTTAATATAAATAATTGTGTGAAGGTTTTTTTATGACGTTAGCCTAGCTTGTCAGCCGGTACAGGGTTCGAGTACCTGGAAACCGATTTTTCTTTTTTTCAATTTCAAAATGTAAATATTTCATTGCATTTTTTAAAACTTCATAAAATATGAAACCATTTCACTGCCAACATGGCATTTTCAGATGTTCATAAATGATAATTTCTAGGCAGGTCAGCTGAGACACATTTTTAATGGAAAATTGATGTATGTTAAAATCTAAACAAAAGAGAATTCGGACGTGTGCGGTAATACGCACTCTCAGAGTGCACTCTAGTTTTTATTAGTATTAATATATATATATGCAATTATTGTTTTGTTTAGAGACACATGCTATTCGTTACCTGTTGGGTAAAATATTAATTATCTGTGAAAGAATTTATCATAGGATTGAGTAGGCAATGCTGTGAAGTATTGCAAATTAAACAAATATTAAAAATAAATAAAACAACACAAATGAAAATAATTGAAAGAAAATCATTAATAAATAGGTCAAAATATGTGTAAAGTATTTGTCTAAAACAACTGTTTCTAGGAAATGAAACCTGGAGTTTACATATCAATAAAAATTTCAACCAAGTATTAAAGCTTAATCATTAACAATAAAAAAAATAGGATTGACATTGTGAAAATATTTTAATAATCAAAGTACGTTTTTTTCATTAAACAAAAAGATATTATTAAGATATTATTAAACAATTTTCTTGTATTATGTTAGTTTTATTTAAAGGGTTGAAGAGGGGAAATAATAAATTTTAATTGCAAATGTATTATATAAAAATAAAGCATACAAATACACCATAAACAAATAACCATCCATATCTAGCAATCTTCAAAGAAACTTGGTTGAAAATCTTACCAAATGTGGCACACTTTTGCACTTGGACAATGTTCCTTTCTTTGAATACTATTCAACAACACATGATAACTTATAATTCAAACATAACACATTTTATCATTGTTAATATTGTTATACACAATGAGCCTTAGGACGATAGGCTCTTAACATTTCATGAAACATATACAGTATTCACATTATATAATTGAATATCTGCGCACTCTTTGGAATCCGACTACTTTGGCAAATTCTACCTTGCCAAAACCCAGTTTGCCAACTCTTGTTTTCCAAAACATAATTTGAAGTCTAGCAGCAAAAAGTAGAAATCAATAACAGTGAATTAATAAAAATGGAAATACTAACTGTGCACAAATTTGTACAGCATTGTGTGATGGTGGAGTCTAATATAATATGTTTTTTCCTTTGTTTTTTTTTTTATTTTTGCTTGTACAGTCTAGCAGCATCTCCATTCAAAAGGGGGTCAAATTGTGGCTACTTTCCATCAACCAAATAAATAGCTAAATTTAATATGATGTTTTTCATTTGTATATAATTATAACCATTAACTACAGAATTAAAATTTGAAACAATAATTTGTGTTTGTTCATTTTGTTACAACGTGAGATAAAATCTATCATAAATTGGTGAGATCAAATCACTCAATAATCTAAAGTTCATGTTAACTACCGTCCTTGGCAATTTTTACACAACTTTTACACAACTTTTCTAAATAATTTTACCAACTAAGCTAATTTACACAACTTTTAATTTTTTTACCAACTAAGCTAAGTTAAGTTTCACTATTTTTTTTACAGTATTGAAATAATCAAATCAACTGCTTACTGTTTCTGATATTAAAACATAACAGTAAATTCATGTCAAACATCAAATACTAATTACGTATAAAGTAATACAGCTGAACCTCACTGTGCGGACACCTCTCGTAAGTGGACATCTCCCATAACAGACACTAATTCAAAGACCTGTTTGTACATCTAATCAATGCATTTAGTACCTATCATAAGCAAACACCTCCCATAAGCAGACGAGGACACCTTTTGTCTTAAAATTTGGATTTTTTGTATGTAAATCTACCTCCCATAAGCGGACATCCTGGAGAATTTAGTGATTTTTCAGTACAACGAATACAAATTTCAGTAAAAAATAGCTCTTATGCTGTAATGGCTGAGAATTATATTATTGAACCAATCTTAAAAATGATTAAAAACATATTTAATAAAATGCAGTGTCTAGAAATTTGAATGGTCCTTTATGCTGAGAAAGCCATGAAATGTGAGACATAAGGACATATACCTAATTTTACAACTTTGGCCCTCTATCGGCGGAAATTTTCGTAAGTGGACACTTTTCCCGGACCCGAAGGTGTCCAGTGTTCGCTTACGGGAGGTTCAACTGTAAAACAATTTTTAAAAATCATTTTAATGTATCCATTTTGCCCTGAAATATCAAATAGTTTCTACCCAGCTGATGCTAAATGAAACAAATACCTGTAGCAACAAAACAAAAGATAATTCATGTACCAAACAAATAAAATAATATGGTTGTTGAAAGTAAAAATAAGGAGCTATGTGAAAAAAAATGTTAACAAATGTTTGTTAATGTCAATCGAAACCAAAATATAATATTTAAAATGAAAAAGGTCTTTTTCGGTCCGGACGGTGGGGGAAAACAAGGTTAGGCCTTTTTTATGAATTTGTTTTGAAGTAAAGGTAATGTGTTTCTGTGAGTTACAAAACCCTGATTAGACCGCCATGACATAATCTCTAGGAATTTGACTTTCCCTACTTGGAATCCCAAGTCTTGTTTCTTTGAGTCTTGCCTTAAGTGCTGTTAAAGTAATGAAGAATGCATTTTATATGCATAACCAATTTTGATAGAATATGAACACAATGGAGAATTATAACTGTGTGAGAAAAAGAACTGACCTTATTTAGAAGGAGGCAAACTACAATCGTGAGAATAATTTTTCGTTTGTCTAGTAGGCTTACTCTTCTCATATGCTTAGCTTCATTCAATTGACATGAGAATGGTTTCATTGGTCAATTCTACAAGTAAAGTTTTATTTTGATATGTCCAGTTGCCAAATATGGGAATCTGGGTATATCAGATGTGTTTTCAAACCAAACTGACTTATTGTGGCCATTGATGCTACTGCATACATAATAAGAAATGACCAGATAGGAGTGATATTGGACAAAACTATACAGTATATCAGAGTAACTAAAGCATGTGTTTCTAGCTATCTCACCAGCTTCTGAACCTTAGTATAATGGGCTCCTAAAACAACTCATGCATGTACGTTTAAGTATTGAAAATTCAACCACTTTTAAAGACCATCATGGTAATTGGCTTTTAAAACAATTTTATAAGCAGATGTTGCTTGATGCCATTTGTGTTTTATTGTTGAAGTAAACACCTTGTTATGAGCAGAAAGAACATCTTATAACTGAACTAAAACAATTTTAAGGGCATTTTAAAATCTATTTTAATATGTGTGCCATATGGTCTTTAAATTACTGAAGAATGAACTATAGTTTGATTTAATTTGTGAAATAGACCAAACATCTTACCTTAGATTTAATCAGTTTAGTTGTAATGCCCTTGAATTCTTTCACACCTGTCTTTGCTAAGCCTTTTGTCTTTTAAAGTAAAAACAAAGTTAAGTTTTATAAAACAAATCACATCTGTAATACATATTTCATATTAACGATAGTTAAATTTGGAAGTTTCATCATAATTATATTTAATGCTTGTGATTTCTAGCTTGATTTCTTTTGTTGAAATATCAAAGTTACTTCCAAGTACCACAAATTGTACAAGAATGAGGTTATGTAAAAAATAATAGATCAATACTATTAATAAATAAGCACTTTTTAATGTAATTATTTACTAAGTAAAAAAAGTGCGATTACAGAATTTTCTATAATTTGAGCTAGTTTAATGACCAGCTGTGTACACCAGAGATGCCATAATTGAAGGCTCTGGCAAGGGTTGGTGGAAGGGTTGCTCCTTGTTCAGACAGTGAGTCTTCTTGGTTATAAGCCATCTTTTGGATGACAACATACACATGAGCACTTTTTAAGTTCAAAAAGGGGAATAAAATTAACTTATCTAAAAACTAAGTTTTAATGAAAATGATTATTCAGTCAACTCTCCAAATAACTATCTGGAAAACTAAATTTCCCACTGACACATAATGAAACTTTTTAGAAAACTGGATAAAATGACAGCAAGAAAAGTGCTTGATTTTGGGAGATCTGACTGTACATGTTTATGTGTGAATAAAGGTTACTGTGAAATTAAAACTACAATGTAAGTAACCACATTTGTGATGTGCTACAGGGATACAAAATACAGTCCCTATAATTGACTGGATTGATCAGATGCTTAAAACAAATAAAATATGACAGACTGTTAAAATGAATTGTCACCTGGAAAATGACAATTTATATATATATATAAAAAATATGACAGTTGATTTCGGTCGATATTTTTTCAATTCTGGTCGGATTTTCTCTGTTTACGTTTGAATATTTATTAAATTTTGCATTATATGGCCATGATCTTCGGCCATGTTCTGAGACCTATACGGACTAGTGTTATTCGATGGATCTCTTAAGACACATTGGGAGAGATTAAATATTCTCAAGTGTCCACTGAAGTTTCAGTAATTTTGCCTTTATTAACATTCAAAACACCAAGGAGGCATTTTTTTCCTGATATTTGCATATCTCCTTGCCCATGTGCAGGAATTATTTAAATAGCGATACGATCTGGCTATTTTATACATATTAAAGATGGAGAAAGTTCAGTGTAGTAAAAAAAAAAATATAGTTGATATCGCAAATCATGTCAAATTATAGAAAAGGTCAAAGATCATGTTCAATGTCAAAGTGTAAAAAGGTCAACACTGATTTACCTGTTGAACCATGTGCTTCATTGCAGGATTGGCCTAATGGAAGGCAAAGGAAGGAACAATTGAGAAATAATGATAACAAGTTAATGACAAACAAATATAATGAAATAAACAAATAAGCAGAACAAATAAGCCGAAGTATAAACAGCAAAAGAAATGCAAATGAAAGGTAGCATGAAATGTATAGTAAAGAAAATATTTTTTTTTGAAAAATTGTAAAAAGGATCTGTAATTACACTAAAAGAAAGGAAGTGGTTTGGTTTTATTAGAAAAGAAAAACCCAATGTAAAGATTTGAGACCTATTAACTACATACCCTGTTGCCCTTTACACTATTTGATGAAATCTGGAGAAAAATTTACAAAAAAATATATACAACAAAGCTGACACAATAGTATTAACATGCAATTCAAAAGAAACCCAAGAGACAACAATGCTTACAATAACAAAATGCACAAATCAATTGGTTTACATAACAAAATACACAGGAATCACACTTTGAACAAAGTTTAAGGACAATTATAGATTTTTTTATTTCATCCCAAGGCATTTTTATTTGTGTATTTATTTTTTGTTTCAACTGGTAATTAACCAGGGAATCCAGGTTAATCATGGAGCTTTTTCATGTCCCTAAAAGGAAAAAAAAAATTCTTCTATTAACTTTAGATGGTAACAAATGTCATAACAGAGAAAACGTTGAGATATAGCGAGTTCAACTGGTAAAAATAACCATCAGGAGCTCTGGGTTTTATTGGAGGTAAATGTAAAAGTGCATCAATGTTACTAATGTGTTTTAAAACACATGTTCCAATTACTTTATGTTACTTATCATGTTATTACAAACTTCAGAAAACTTACTATCAGGGTTAACAGGCAGATTTGGTGGAGTGGGGCCTTAATAGGCTAAAAGTCCCAAAAAAAAATTACTGACTGAAATTTACCTCAAAATGTTTTTTTTTTTTTTAAAGTTAGGATAAATGGAGTACAACTGCTAAAAGTAAAGCTGGATAAAGCAAGGTTGCTAAATTGATATGCAAGATGCTTATCATGGCAAAATAGTACAAGTAACTTTTTCTTGTCAAAACCATATTCAGGTACATGTTAACTGGCACTATGATGAGCTGACCCAAAGTCACAAACCCGGTACCACCTTCAGGTTTTTTTTTTGTTTAGAATTGCAATAGTGCTTCAGATACTCACTGGTACTCCTTTATATTATGACTGTAAAACATTGTGTTATGGCCATCTAGGAATAAATTGTGAATATTATATGTGAATGTTGTTAACGTTGACTTTTAGTTGAGTGTACTCAGATCCAAATACCTTGAAGTAAAAGGTAAATTGTATATGATGTTAATTTAAATTAATCTCAATTTTCAATTGCTATAGATGCCATTGAGGGCAATTATCCACATAAAAATAGAACAAGCAATAAATATGCAACAATATGCAATGTGGAATTAACATAGAGTAAGAGTACAGTTTAAATAAACATTTACCATGCAATATGCACACTTTCTTACACAGTATTCTCCCAAAACCTTCAGTCATCATGGTACCATGAAGCCTTTCACAATGATGCTTGCAATTTTATTTTATAGACTTAGAATGCTAATTAGGGCATTTAAATGCATTACTAATTATATAAAATACCACATGTTAGCTCCAACTATGATTGACTTAGATCTCTACCATAATGCTTGCCTATGCTAGGGAGAACACTGTTATTGTGTAACAGAATACTATATAAAGGAAGCAACAAAAATGCAATAAAGATTATATTAGTCAAGCGAGGTTAGAATAAAGTTGCAAATATTACAAATTCATATTCTTTTACTTTACAAGACACTCATTATATCTAAGAGGTATTCACCAAAATAAGTTGCTAATTATCAGAATCATAATTATCATTCAGTTAAAACAAGACTCTCAGTCAATTCATCTTTCATCATCTCTGCCATTGTTACATCATTGTAATTATTATTAACATCACTATTAATGCTATTATGGTCAGGGATTACTGTACCACAACTATGCAATGTCATCATTATTGTTGGTGCCACCATCATCACCACCATCTGCTTTATTATATTAATCACAGTCATAAATCACCACAACTGATTGTCATCTGTATTGCTAGTAAACACCAGCATTATTATATAGGGCACAAAGACCCCATTTGAGGCTAGTCTTGGTAAAACCACCAACTTGTCACAAAAAAGAAGTTATAATAAGCAAAAAACAATAGGAAATATAAACATTTAGAAAGGAAAATTGTGCGTTTTGTCTAATAACTTCAGTTATAGATGTCTGATTTTGATAATTTACCCCTTATTTGAAAGCTTGTGAACATTGTTGGTTCTGCTGTGACATGCCTAATTTCCTCATCTCAGGCCAACAGTCGACTGTTAAAGTAGTCTGTGAACTTCCACTCTTAACATACTGGTAAAGAGCCTTATATAGAGAACCAGTGAAGAGCCCATTTCCTCATCTCAGGTCAACCAACAATTTTCATTGGGAAACCATAATTGTGTAACTAGTTGTCTGACAGGCAACTTTTAAATTAGTCTGTGAACTGACTCTTTTTACATAATAATAATAATGTCTTATATAAAGAGCCAGTGTAGTTTTTTAGGCAACAAAATATACAAATAGGTTGCCTTACTGGTAAGTTAATAATTCTTCGAGGTCTGGAGCAGTTTTGATTGAGTCTATAAACAGAATGTCATAATAACTGCTTTCGTATTCACTATCATGATCACCATTGTCCAAACTACTACTGCCTTACACTTACCTTCTTTTGAACTTTTGACATCAATGCTTTACTGTCAATCTTCATATTATTTAAAGCCTCTTTCATTTTATTTTTTTCTGTCAAAACATAAAAAGGTAACTTATATTTACTTTTACTAATTTATGATAAGCTGAACAATAGATCAAATTAACGATCTTGTTTACATCTGTGGAATTGGGTATGAACCAAGAGGTCTGTGCTTCTACACAATTAAAGATAGGACTTCGGATAAAAACTGTCCCTTAAATCTTGCTTTATATGTTTATTTTTAATTGAGTTCTGTTATGACAAATTGTTTTGGTCTTAACAAATATTTCCTTATATTGTATCAGTAATTGTATTTATACTGGAATTAATTAAACCTGTTAAATTGGCTGAAAAGTATTTATGGTTTTGGATCTGCACCTCACAAACAATAGCCATGTTCATAGAGAATTTTTGAAGTGCTTATCTAATGTGATTTCCTGTAGCCTGTAAATTAAAAAGTGTTCACATAAAAAACAAGATGATGACAATAATATGCTAATTAGCTGCCTTGGCTATAATTTTGATGGGCTTAATTGATAGAAGCTGATGTTAAATAACAATGAACATCAGTGACTGGGTGGAAACCTGTAAACAACCTACTAAATATACTGTCCTTGATTGATTAAATTCATTATTATTAAATTAATTTATCACAATAAACTTCCCAAGATCCTGATAATTATCATGCTCTAGAACACATTAGCAAGGATTAACATGCTAAAGAAGATCATGATAGTAGCTTCCTGGAGGGTTCATATAGAACATCATAATAATGAATATCACGATGTGTGTGAACCCACTAATTGCTGAGGTAACAATTAGCTCTGCTGAGTGGATCAATGCAATTCCCACTTTCAGCTTTGACTGCCAAAGACAGAGATCTCCGTCTTTGTTTACACATCGTTTGACTGCCAAAGACGGAGATTTCCGTCTTTTGGGTTTTATTACAGAATTTATCTCAATAAGTATTGATATACTCGTAAAAACAAATTTCAACATGCAATTCGACCTGGACCACTAAAATCTTGGTGTTAGAAAAGACCCACACCTCAGGTCAAATGAGGTCATATTCACATAAACACAGGTTTGAAATGTGCGGTTATCGTAAAAACGTATTTATAAACACAAACATACTGCTGTTTTTAGAAACATAACATGTTGCAAATGTAACCAGTACATTTGGTATTATTACCAGGTGCTCAATTATACTCCTGGTGGAGAGGTGCAATTTGAATAAAGTGGCTTGCCCAATAACACAAGCAAGCTACCAGCATAAGTACTGATCTTTCAACATTATAATTGGGAATTCAAAGAGGTGGTTCAATACTTATGGAGGTTAAGTAAATATCCTTTATGGTCCATGTACTTCTGTTATTTTTTTCAATAAGAGACTATCACCTCAAAGGTCCACTAATCAACTTCAAGTAAAAGTATAATGCATACTCCAAGCAATGAGATGCACGCCATCGTGACAAGATTCAATATTTTGACAACATCATCAGGAATCACCATTCCTGATGATGACATAATTTACATTGAAATATTGAATCTTGTCATGATGGCATGTATCTCATTGCTTGGATTATGCATTATACTTTCAGACTATCACCTGTTGATTGAGTTGCTTCTCATGAAACAATAAAAAGCTGAGTCAATAATACAGTGTTACATTGTCTGTATTGAGCATTCAATGATCTGGTTTATTGACAATTACGTAGGTTTGCTACAGTCAAATCTTCAGATTAACCACCATAGAAAACTAAACCAATTCAAAATTAACAATGAATTTTACTTCCACTTCTTGCCATTCTCGCAATTTATTCTCCAGAACCTCATGACTGATCTTGTCATTGAGATATTTATGAATTAAAGTATGAACATTTCCAAAATCTCAAAAACCTACTGTTCCAAAATTATTATTTTAAAATGTCCTCTAAAAAATGATGATGTCATAAGTTAAATCCTATTCAGAACATAAAATTGAAATATAAGAAAATTGTTCAACTACTTAGTAATTTTGGTGAAATGATTAATTTATTATGTATAAAATTAAGTTTCTTTATGGGGAAGTGACCGTTGGGCTGGATTTAAATGACACCTAGTTTTACGCTCTGATGAACATGTGGAAGTGTAAACTGCTTGCCCATACAAAATACTGTAGCTCATGAATAAATAAAGACATGTCCATGCTAAACCAAACTTTGAAATCATGAAACGAATGTAAACTCTAAACCTCACTGTCTAGAAAAACAAGCAAAATGGACTACCTGTCCAGAAAACTAAACGAAGTGGAGGAATTGTCCAGAAAACGAAACAAAATGTAGGAAATGAACGGTTGTAAATTTGTTATTGTTATTTAACATTAATATTATAATTCAAGATTATACATAAACAATTGTCAAATGACATTTAATACTTGAAGATAAGAAAATAATAGAAATAAAAATAAACTTAACCTTTTTCTGTATTTACAGTACGGATTTCATCCTCAAAAATATCATTGTATCCCCTTGCTGCATTTAAGTTGTTTAGCCGCTCTCCTATAAACTCTTGGAAGTGTTGAGAATGCAAGAGTGTCTCCAGAAATGTGTGCATGCTACTGGGACTGTTCTTTATAAGTAACTCCTCATGAAACTCAAATTTAATGCCACCAGTTTCCTAAGGTATTATATATATAATATAATCAGAAACAAAATATACGATAATTTCATTGTTCAACAATAATTGGAAATTGACTATTCTTTAGTAACCTCATTAAAAGTAAAGACATACAAATTGAAAATAAATAAAAATGTGTTAATATGTAACTAATTATTCAACATCAGGTTTGTTTCAGTTACATCTAACATCAAGATTTATTGCCACTTACAAAATAAGAACTGTCTCACTATGCGCTATCTTTAAGTGAGAAAGAACGTGAGTGACCAGGTTCATACCCTTATTCAGTAAATAAAGAAACAAGTTATTACGTGCAGCACAATTTGTTTCCCCACCTGGAGCATAGATCTGTGGACTGGCACTAAATTTTTACAAAAAGAACCAAAATCTGTTCTGAAATGTGAAAGTAGCATTATGATGAATTTTGAATAAATTTGCATACATTTTTCATAATTTAAGAATTTCTGAATTCCGTGTAGCAGTCTGGAAGCACCAAAAAGCCCTATCAGATAAACGAAAAATAATCAAAATCTACTGTGAAAGTAGCATTTTTGTGATTTTAAATAATTTGTATAATTAATGAATTTCAGAATTTTGTGTAGAGAACAATTAAATGCTGTCAGTAGAGTGAATAAAATACTTCTACCTACTATATAATTTTAAGTCACATTGTATGTTAGGACAAGTAGTGGAAGAAAACAAGCCATACTACCCATTCCCTTTTATATTTGGCAATATTGTAAGATGTCTTAATATGCTTCCGTCAATTTTTTCCTATATATTACAAAGCAAATTATATGTCAAAGTTGATTTTTTACAAGTTTAAATTCGTCTATGTCGAAATATTTAGGTTAAAATATGGTAATTTTTAGATAATCTTTAATCAAATTTCAAAATTTACTTCAGCACACATGAAATAAAATTAAAAAAAAAAATTGTGAGGCCTAGGCCTAGACATCATATTTTTGCCTCTAATTTCCAACTTGAATATTCAGTTGACTGTGATTCAAGTGAGCGTTAACACATAAGCAGGACAATTCTTTGCAATGTTGAATCACTAGCAGCAAGATGCCATGTTTCAGATGCCACTGTACAGTCAAACGCTCGACCAATGTGCGTCAGGCATTGAAGTTGGAGATTGACGAACGCTAGTGCACAGCATTTAGCAGGTCGAAAAGTAGTAAAGTAATTGCAATGAAAAACCCATACAAATACAATATTCTACTGGATTTAAGAAAAACAAGAGGTTTCATATATTGTAAGTTATTTGAAAATTAAAATTGTGTGAGTTGTAAGTATACATTTTACATTTACCTGTTGTTTTATTGCTGACCTGTAGTTACCAAATATGGGTACAAGTGCCTTCATAAAGGATCGAGCAATGCCATCTCCAAGCTGAGTAGCATTGTTTTTAAGATTTCGCTTCAATTGGCTAACCTTTAAAATTAAAATAAATAAGAATATTTCAAATCTTCATTATTCATCATTAGACCAGTTGCCATACCAATAATTGGTCAGTCTAAAATACAGGTGCAATCTGGCTTAGCTTTTGTCATTGGTGGTTGTGAATTTTACATAAAATACTTTTTACTGGTAAAATAACCTGTGATTGACAGATGGCTATAATTGCATGCAGGTGTGAATATCCATATTTATGAAATTGTTTTCACCTCTAATAAGAATGACTGTATGACCATGCATCAGAGAAGTCTGCTTAAGGGCTGAAATAAACCACCAGGCAGTAATTATGCTGAGTGGAGATGGATGGAGCCAATAGCGAGGTTTCGCAGATTTACGAAATACGAATATATTTTTTAACACATTTTGGAACTTTAAAAAATTGGAGTGTGACGTATCAGTTTTCGTTTTCGTATT
This sequence comes from Nesometra sesokonis, assembly GCA_025631205.1. Lineage (NCBI taxonomy): Eukaryota > Metazoa > Echinodermata > Crinoidea > Comatulida > Antedonidae > Nesometra > Nesometra sesokonis. The sequence goes on from JAOTQE010112911.1 coordinate 12,589, forward strand.
TTGTAAGTTTGCGAAACCTGGCTATTGTTCTACTGTCAAAGACTTCCACTAACTAATATGCTAATTGCATCGTCTCCTGAACCGCATAATTTTAAACAGTCACCCACACTAGTCTCTCGTTACACATTCAAGTAGTTGGTACAATTTCTTATTAAGTCAGAATAACTAATAATACTACCAATCCTCAATGTTTTGCTGCCAACCCTAAAATTTTCTAGTTACAGGAAGGACCAAGATATTCTCTACTCAAGAATGTACTAGGTTCTTAAAGGGCAGGTTCACCCAAAAAATACTATTCATTATGTTTTAATTAATCATAAAAAGTATATTCAGCCCTATTTTGGAATTTTTAGGATTTTTTTCTCCTTGAGTCCCATGAATTAAAAAAACATATACAAAAATAAATGCTAGATTTCATCCCTATTCTTTTACACACAAAATAACAAAGTAGGTAATTTTTTTTTATTATCAAATAAAAATGGCTATTTTACACTATATAAAAACATCAGAA
>JAOTQE010112922.1:0-13098 GCA_025631205.1 Nesometra sesokonis
TTAATGATGTACAATTCTTTTAAATGTTATATATATTCTGTTATGGTTGAATAAACTAGTTCTGAGTTCTGAGTTCTATGAACTTTCAATAACGTAATATGCATTAAAGGCCAAAGGTCAATAACCTTATTTCTGGCCATATTTTGGCAAAATGTTCCATTAGACCACATAGAAACATATATTGTGAACAATTTGATACGAAAATCAGCACTCTACAACTAATAGTTGCTGAGATAGAAACTCTACAAAATGTTACATAAAATACAGGTCAAAGGTCAATAACCTCATTTCTGGTCAATTTTGGCTAAACTTTTTTCATTAGACCACATAAAAATATGTCTAGGGTGAACAGCTTGACACCAAAATCAACACTCTATGACAAGTAGTTCCTGAGATATAGACATTTGACCTCAAATGACCTTTGGTGACCTCTGACCTCCTTCCTGGGCTTTTTAAAAAATAACTATCTTTTTTTCTTCATTTACACACCCCAAATATCAAACGCTGAAAATGTCATGCTTCTGTCACAACGTGCACGGTTTGGCCATTGTTTTAATCTAAGCTGCTCCACTACTGTGACAACTAGGCATACCTACAAGACTATGTAAACCAACGGATGCCGTTATAAAATAATGTAATTCATACGTGACAGAAGTTGGTTTATAAGGATATTTTAACTTCTTGATATAGGCCCTCAAATTCTACTATTGGACATTTTGAATTGTTTACAAAAAGGAAGCTACGATTATTGCATGTAATCGGTTTTATATTTATCATCGAGGAATTATGTCAGATTATGCTAAAATTGAGGGCAGTCACTTTGTTTAAATACCGCAATCGTCGAGAAGTGGCGAAGCAAGGAAAAAAGGGCACTACATGATTTTAAAAATAATGTTAGATTTACCCCAAATTATGCTAGATTTCTTTAACAATAAGCTATATTTAATGCTCTGTTCATAAAGCATGCGGGAAGCAAAAAAAAAGTTCTCTTGTTTTTGAAGAAACTATGCCAGAACTTACGCTAGATTCTGTTAAAAAATGCTATTTATTGGGAAGAATCTGGGATGTTTCTGTTTTTTTTTCAAAATTATGCTAGATTTTTTAACATTATGGTAAATTATGCTAGATTTTTTAAAATTATGCCTAGCATAAATGCTAGATGCGTCAAATTATGCTAGATAGCATAATTATGCTAGATTTGGCCACTATGCCACCAATATATAACATGCGCGCATTCAGTCACAAGTACTATTGCACAATAGAATTATTTAAACGCGATAACAAAATATTAAACAAGAATGGAAAATCTTGGGAGCATGTAAAATACCATTCAAGGAGAATGGAGAATGTAAAAATACCATTGAACGAGAATGGAGAATTTAATTCCAAAGCATAAATACAATAACTGTTGTATACCAATAAATATTCAATATCTTCCTAGGATAATACAGAACATTAAATTCGGTGAAAGATTGCATGTTCTATTTCATTAGAGTTTTAAGCAAAATGAAAATACATAATGGCAAAGTTATTACTACAAAAAGTGCAACTTCGATTTTACATACCTCAATTTTATGAACCCAATTTTGCATACGTTTGAAATCAGTTAAAATTGTAATATTTAACCTTTGAAAATTTACTTTCACATGCCCTGTTGTAAAATATGTGTTAAAATAACACAATATATAATTTATTAAAAATTTCCTAAATAAAGTAGTAATAACTAAGGTAATAATTAAAGAACAAACATATAAAAAGGCCATAACTCAATTTTACAACCCCTCGGATTTACACCTTTTCTGGTCCCCTAAAGTATAAAAAATCTAGGTTGAACTGTATATATTAAATGAATACAAAATGTTTAAAAAAATAAAATATGTGGCAAGGTTTAAATATATGAGACACTATTATGACAAGCAGTACAATGCAATTGCAATAAATACATATTCTGGAGTTCAATTAAACTAGTAGAGATATTAATCTTCTAAATACCAAGAAGGCATACCTTTCCCTGATACACTTTTTTTAAATATTTTGTGGGAATAACCCACCTTTACTCTTTCTTCGTAATTTCTACAATTCAAGATATATTCATGAGAAACATATTGCATGTAAGAATACACGTTGTTCACAGAAAATTCATTCTACAATTGCATGTATGCATTTCTTTTTTTTTCTAATTGCCTTATTGTACTGCTGGAATTTTTGATATGGTATCTATCCTAACAAAAAAACAAATTTCTGTCTTATATACACATAATTGTAATATTATATAGGACTGTAGGTTATATCGCTTACTATATTATGTTTATATTGTTTAAATATTTTACAGTGCATTTAAATAATGTCCATGGATTTGTACATACTGGTTTGTCTAATTCTGTTAATATTGTTAATATATTGATGCAGTAGATTGTATAGACAGCAATAGAATATAGTTTGTTTTTGACATCACAATTGCTTCCAAGAATAAGCTCTTCAAATGAGCTATTACAGTTGTCTATTTTTCTAAACAAGTTATCTATTTTACTTCATAGCCTATTATTTCTTTTGCATTCGTAAAACATAAGCTTTTCGTCTTCAATAACATTACAAAAATTACACAAGTTACTATTTTTCAATTTCCAAATATATAATTGTATGTTTGTGGGATATTCCCTGATACGTGCATACACATGCCTGATGTGCATATTGACACAATCAGGCTCATTTGGTATTGTGTTTGCATGTGAGGGGCTTGCCCGAACCCTGTTGGTTCCACTAGTCAATCTTGGTGACCCTGAGTTGCAGAAAACGAATCCAGATATCAGTATTAATTCCAGTCGAAACTCAATTTATTATAGTAAAGCTCTTGAAGAATAGAGCTATGCTAAACCACAGTGTTATAACATCAGTACTTTTAAAACTGTATTTATTTTTCTTTAACTTTCTATAAGTTAACAATGTTAATGGTTACCTTATTTTACCTCATGGCCCTAATTTGGCTATTGCATTGTATATTCACAAAAATAAATTATTAAAAATCTTGATGAAGTAAAAAAATGTTTAAAATGGACGGTTGAAATGCATATTAAAATTTATATTTGCATGCCTAATTTTAAACAACAAAAACCAGTTTTCTTCAATACTACAGCTGCCTTCAAGTTGCAAGTTTGTCAGGCGCAGATCACGCCCCCCCCCCCCCCATCATAGTCCAAGATGCTCTGTATTAACATCTACAGGCTTAATACTTTCAAAAATTGTCTATGGGATCCTCCGAGTCACATTCCCACGCACTGGTGCAATCAGTCTTTCTGTGCCCTTCCAACTGTAAAATGGATCTGGTCTGCCCGCTATTTATCTGAACTAGCTGGAGATTAGTGTAAGCCACTGATAACGCCATGCCTGGGGAGCTATTCATGCTAGCTGTAAGGGCAAGATTAGCATGTGTTAATGAGCAAACGCTCTGTACACTTCCCTTGTCAATCAGTCTGCAATGACTTAAATTTGCAGTCAACATGCATTGGAAAAAAAAGAAACTGGCAGAATTTTCAGACCTCTATTGCTAGTGTTAGCTTATGCTGAACACCATGATTTAACTTATGCCTTATGTTAACTACTCAAACTTTGAAAATCAAATGTGAACACACACTTCATATAGAGCTCGCTACAATTAATTCACAGGGCACTCTCCACACAATCTGCCTCAACTGTGTGAGTTTCATGCCAAATGTTCAAACTTGTTGTGATGTAGAAGGTTTAGGGTCCTCCCCAGGACAACTTTGGATGTACATTAGATTCTATTGGTTGCATTTCCTTGTACATTTGAGAATCAATTTCCGCAGATAATTGCTTGTAAAAATTAGTTTTTCAAGTAAAATATTTTTCTGATCTTTTTGTTAAATCAGTTTTCTTGATTTTCAGCATCAAATTCTTGTTTTATGTGTTCGTATTCTGGGTCTTCCAGGTTATTTTTTGCAGAAATTGCTGTCGGGTGATTTTCACCAAAAACCTGAAAAACAAAAAAAAAATGATAATAATAATATTAGTGATATAATAATTTTGATTTTTAACAAAGAATGGTGCTCAGTGTGAACATGAAACTTAAACAGACAATTAAAAAAAACCAAAACCAAAACCAAAACCTATTCAACTGCATTTCGTTTACAAGTAATTTAACGTGCACAGACCAGCTAGTACATAACTCACAGGTGTTCCCTGTTACATGGGCATCTAACTAAACAAATTATCCATACTGGTAACTGCCAAGATGCATAAACGAGGACACTCCAATAAAAAAATAAATAAAATGTCAGTAATTAAGAAAAATACAATTAAAAAGATAAGCTTTTACAGCCACTTTAATATATGTACTAAAATTTTACAGGGAGGAATTTTTTCTGAATTGTTCTTTCAGACAGAGGGTGTACCTTTGTTTACAAAAGGTACTGGAAATGAGCCATTGAACTACAGGCCAGTTAAATCCCATTCCCACTTAGACAAATCTGACTATTTACAAATTAATTTCCCAAGTACATGAAAAACTGTCACAAAAAATCATAGTCATATTCATGACAACTGTAACATTTTCATAATAATTTGAAAATCAATAAGGAATCCATGTTGGTATTTGCAAAGGTTTTGAAATGCTAAAACAATGAAATTGTTTCCATACTCGTGAAAGGTTGTAAACTTTTGTAAAGCAATCATATATAACACTATGAAGACTTCTGTGTTCCATTTATAATGATTAAAATATATAAAAATGATACCTTTGTGAACAATTTCTCTGCATTTGAATTTCTTCTGTGAACAGGTTTTGGCCGAAACCTGTTCACAGAAGAATTCAAGTGCAGAGAAATTGTTCCCAAAGGTATCATTTTTATATATTCCCAATCATATATAGTTGTAGATATTTGTATATAGTCTTAAAACCTTTTTAATTAGGTCGGCAACCTCGTATTCTTGTTGAAAACCATTCACAGATTAATCTTAAGAATTTGCAAAACATTTGCTATACTTCGTAATCGTATATAATCGTGACTGTTCACAAATACATTGTAAAATGTTGTAAATATACTCTTTTATTGTTATAAGAGAGGTTGTCTGTAAATATAAACTCTATGGTGGCCACGGTCAAAAAATATTTTTTTTTTTTTTTAAACTTGTGGGGTGGAAGAACTTTAGGTATAGCAAACATTTATGGCCTTAGTTTAGTGTTTCATCTCCTACTGTCATAGCAATGGTCATTTTTCCATTTTTGACTATTTTATGATTCCTTATTTCTAAAAGCAAAATATCTTTAAATTTGCTTTATAATATCCCTGACATAGAATAAAAAAATTTAAATTTACTAACGCAGTAAGACAATTTGAATAACAGTTAACAAATGGAAAGCAAGAAATTATAAGTTGGTTACAGAAATGGACTGTACCATTTACTTAAAATAGGGGTGTTTTTATATATTTTGAAAGTTCAATTTAAGCCGAAGTTTAAAACCTTATAACTAACATTGTAAGTAATGTGAATATATTGAGTCTCAACATATTGGCATGTATTTTAACACATGGAGTATACATTATACTTACTTGACTTATGTCAAGTAATAGTTCTTACAATAATGTGCTTAAAACCTATTTTCTGAAGCTTGAAAAAAACACCCCTACAAAAAAATAACGGTATCAGTTAAAATAAACAAAACTTCAAAACTTTTTGTTTCCAAACCAGAGCGAAATCATTATACCAAGATACTGTATAATTAAAATTAATAATTTTGAATTAATTCATGTTTAGAAATTGGTTAAATATTTGGTAAAATCCAAAGTGCTAAATTTAACTTATTTATCTAAGGAAAAACAACATGCATGTTACCATTGCAATGCATTTTTTTCTTCTTTCCAATATCTCAGATTTTTAATGTACACCTCAAATACAACATACCAAACTATGAAGGAAATCTATTTTTATAACTTGGGCACTTTTGGTGGATTTTAGTCGATATGTACAGACAACGTCTCGTAAGTATTCATAAGTAATTGGAAAAAGAATTGCAGTTTTTTGGATTTTAATTTGTGTAGTGTCACACGAATGATTATGAACTTGAAGTTGATTTTCTAAGCTATCATAGCAAGATTAAAAATGAGAAAAGGAGGATTTAGTCTCATTTAGTGCTGTGTAAGTGTATGGAAAAAATTGTGAAAGAAAATTTATAAACATCTAGAAAAATAATTTATTAAACTACCATCGGCATGGATTTAGGTCAGAAAGACCTTGCTCTATTAACCCTCATTAAAATTATTGATCAATGGTCGAATTGACTTGATTTAAAACAGTCCTTTGATTGTATTAATTTTTATTTTCAAAAGCTTTTGATTAGGCCACTTGGCAGGCTGATAAGTCAAGGTCTTATGGTGTTTTTGGACATATATACAGTATAGTCAAGTTATAGCAGAGAGTTTCCGTAAATGATCCTACTTCTGAATTCTGGAACAGAGGCGGATTTAGGGGGGATTATCGTCAAAACGTAGTTGAACCCCTCCCCCCCACTTATATTAGGGGCACCAGGTTAAAAACTGACCATGAAAACCGAAAACAGAGATACATATGGTCAAAATAGAGAACAAGAGTATGCAGAAATGGGGAAATGGTTTTTTTTCGCTTGTCAAATTGAAACTAGAAACCATGCACACCTGGACCTGGAAAAGGCACCCCACACTTTCCCTACTTTCGTGGATCCTGGATCCGTCACTGTGGAATATAACCAGTGTGGTTTGTGAAACTTATGAATGATTTGCTTGATGCAGTATCAAAATAAAATGTGAGGTGTCACCACAAATGAGTTTTGTTGTACTTGACAACAATTGTTATATTTGAATGAAAGATATTATAAGCTTTAATTTGTTTTGTAATTAGGTTCATAGGTTGAATATAACCAGAGAAATATAATTTTGAAATGTATACACCTGAAAACACACTTTAGAGAAAATCTACTTTAAAAATAAACAAATGTTGACTTCCTGCCTGTTTTTTTTTTATTGATTTAAAGAAAAACAGCCCTCACAAAATGTTGTTAAAAAGATGTTTATTGTAAATAAATATAAACAGAATGTTTGTAATTATAAAATTTAAGCAATAAACTTCCCAAAACAAAAACCTCGTTTTTATACCTATTTTTGCGAATATCTCAAAATGACATGGGGTAGAACACAACTCATTTTGTCACGACACCTCACAAATATTAATCTCTTCATGGACGACACAAAACTGTATAACGTTGTCAATTATATTGATAAGGGTGCCCCTCATATTGATATACAGTAGATCATTTGTATAAATGATCAGCTGACTAGCAACATCTGGCTTTCTAAATATTTTATTGGAGAAGGTAGAGACTCTGTGTTGTTGGACACCAAGGATAACTTACGAAAGTCCGAAATGGACTTATTTCCAGTGGGGTCCTTCTGGTGGTGATTGGACAGTACACTGGGACACAATTCCCTACTCTTTTTCGAAGAACGCACTGCGTTCTTTAACGTGCACATGAGCAAGGGACCACAACGGCTTAACGTCTCATCCAAAAGACAGTGCACTAGTAACTTGTATTTCAGCCCTCTAGCCGAATCACAAGGAGAGTGTGGCGTGGTGTTGAATTGAACCATGGACCAGCGAGTCACGGCTCAGCGCACAGCACAGTGATTTCAACTAGCTAAACCAACTGAGCTAAATGCCACTCACCACAGAATAGAAAGATGTTGTGCAGGGGAAAATTTGGGGGGGGGGGGGGGGGCAACCAGTGCGCACTATTATCGCCAAAATGCAGTTGCGCATTAAAATTTATCAGAAATAAACAAAATACGGCCAAAATAGGGCACCAGAGCACCAAAATGGAGAAATGGCCTTTTTTTTTTCTTCGTCAAAAAATATTAGTAACCACGCCCACCCGGACTGGAAAAGGGTACCCCACCCCCCTTTCGGTCAGTAGATCCTGGATCTGCCCCTGTTGTGTATCTGAAGTGAAAGATTTAGGTGCATGAATTAATTCAAAACTTGATTCTCTACTTATACGTTTAAACTTGCAACAATAGATGAATGAAAGATGAATGAATATTACGCTACAAAAACTCACCTCTACTGACAAGTCATACCGCTTAAGATAATATTCGTAGGCTGTGTAATAATCTTCCTTATCTTCGTAAAAGATTCCAATGTTGCTCATTAACCTTGTCATCAGCTTAGAATTAAACCCGTATGCTTGCTCACACTGTTCATAAGCTTTGTTGTACCACTTAAAAAAGACAACATTGAAGAGGATGACATAATTAATGTCAAAATATTAAATTCCAACAGAGTATGCATTATAATTATTTCAGATTAATCAGTAAACCTTTGTAATCTCATCTTGTTCAGCTGATCCACTGTCATACAGAGAGCTAAATTAAAGTCAGCTGCACTCAACTCACCTCACCCTGTTCCTCTGGTCCTCGGTCATACAGAGAGTTAAACTAAGAATCAACTGTACCCAACTCAAACACACCCTGTTCAACTGATCCTCGGTCATACAGAGAGCTAAATTAAGAATCAACTGTACTCAACTCACCTCACCCTGTTCATCTGGTCCTCGGTCATGCAGAGAGCTACACTAAGAATCAACTGTACTCAACTCACCCTGTTCATCTGATCCTCTGTCATACAGAGAGCAAAACTAAGAATCAACTGTACCCAACTCAACTCACCCTGTTCATCTGATCCTCTGTAATAGAGAGCAAAACTAACAATCAACTGCACTCAACTCACCTTGTTCATCATCTGTCATACAGAGAGCTAAACTAAGAATCAACTGTACTCAACTCACCTTACCCTGTTCATTTGATCCTTTGTCAAACCGAGAGCTAAACTAAGAATCAACTGTACAAATATGTAATACAGGTAGCGAAACTAAGAATTACCTCTACTAAACTCACCTCACCCTGTTCATCTGATCCTCGTTCATACAGAGAGCAAAACTAAGAATCAACTGTACCCAACTCACCTCACCCTGTTCATCTGACCCTCGTTCATATACAATGGCCTTAGTCATGCTGGCTTCTGCCTCTTTTCCAAGATCGCCAAGCTAAGAATAAAAATAATCACTTTTAATTATAAAGAAAAGAATAGATCTAGCATAAACTATAAAATAAAATGTCAACTTTCAATAAGTGGCATTCCCGAATAAGCTTATTGAATCAAAAACTTTAGATTTAACAATCACGGCGATACTATATGGTACAGTTATTATTTAGTCTATCATAATTTTTCAGTTTAAACCTAAGTGATAAAAACAAAAATTGCTGAGGACTTTGCTGTAGCATGGCTATTTGGAAAATGGCATAATTGAAACAATGTACAAAATAATGAAGTAAACAATAAAAACAATTGAGAGGTTTGGAGTTGTAATTCAAGGCTTGCCATTTATTTGTACAAGGCACTTTATCTGCAGTTGCTTCTCCCCATCTAGGAGTGGTGTAGCAGTAGGTACCAAAGAGGTTCAAGTGTTAAAATGTGTCAACTGATATATCATCCAGCAAAAAAAAAACCGTTTATTATAAAGAAAAGAATAGATCTACCATAAACTATCAAATAAAATGTCAAAAAGTGGCTTTCCCGAATAAGCTTATTGAATTGAAAATTTTAGATTTAACAATCACTACAATATTGTATGTAAGACATTATTTAGTCTATCCTAATTATTCATTTAAACCTAAGTGATAAAAACAAAAATTGCTGAGGACTTTGCTGTAGCATGGCTATTTGGAAAATGGCATGATTGAAACAATGTACAAAATAATGAAGTAAACAATAAAACTATTATGTACACAACAATAATTGGAGAAGGCTCAATATTAATAGGATCCATCTTCCTGTAATAATCTTGCAGTAACCAATCAGACTTAAAGAACTTTTGTTATTGTGGTAACAAAGTAATTCACCATGACTGTGGCAACCGCTATAGTTCGAAGCACAGGGTAAAGCCAATATCCTAGGATAATTGAATCTAAAAATATTGGGCACAGCAGTAAAATTTTGGGTTTACAATTAACAGAAGTGGTGTAGCAGTGGGTACTAGGAGGGTCAAGTGTTAATTTGTCAACCAACTGGTATAACATGCAGCATAAACAAACGTCGTGCCAAAGATTGACGTAATAATGTGCAGAGAACCGTGAAACTTGTATAGAGCACTGTATACAAACATACATATTATCATCATTATCGTTATTATTATTATCATTATTATTAATACCTCCTGCAATATTGTGAGTGCCAATGATTGGGGTAATTTAATCATGTGCAGAGCACTGTGAAACTTGTAAACTTGTATAGAGCACTGTATACAAACATACATATTATCATCATTATCGTTATTGTATTATCATTATTATTGATACCTCCTGAAATATTGTGAGTGCTTTGTCAATGTGTTCTAATGCTTCTTCGATTAATTCATCTGATTCTAGTGAGGTCTCTTCTGCACATTCATAATAGTGGGCCAGTGAAAATGCTAAGGACATAAGTGACAAGCCCATCTTGTACTGTAAAAAAATACAATGGTTAATGCACTAATTGTAAAAAAAAGAAGACAACAATGAAAGATATTTATAATAACACATAATATCAATGATTGGTGGCACACCAATCATTTTTTTGCATGACTGGCGTTCCTTACCTCATCCTTTTACCTACCGCCAGCCGTAACACAAGTTAAGTTCTCAGATTTTTCTAACGTTTTTAATCACCTTTTCACTCTAAACTTGTTGTACCAACAATTTTTACAGCTCAACTTTATCTATTACATTCATAGTTTTCAGTAGCGTGTTTCAATAACTATACTGTCATATCTTAGGCATAATATTGTGGGTGACTTTATAGTTTTATCGGCACACTCAAAACCTGATTCCTGCCATTGACACTACTGTATACGATGATGACCGTCACCTATTTCCCCGCATATAAGTGGGCTATTTTGGGTCATGGCTCTGTGAACGGCTGGCAGACTCACTTACACACCAACACGGTTTGATAAAAAACATAGGACACACCCTGCGCTCTCATCAATCATTAGAAGATCTAGAATATTTAATAAATTTGATAATTTCGTCATAACTGGCGAAAGGAGTTTGCTCAGTATGGTGTTCGTCCGCCCTCAACAGGTTAAAATGTGTCTAAACCTAAGAATGTTATTGTGTAATATTATATTATCAGCACCTCTGAACAATCTGATTAGTGTATGTAATGAGTGGCGCTGTAGTTTGGTGGTTAGCATGCTTTACATCCAATCCCAAGGTCCGGGGTTTGAACTTGACTGCACTAGGTTCTGAATCATAAATTAACAATGCAACTCCATAAGCCTCATTATGAGATTTGGTTAAAAAATCATGACATCGACCTTTTGTTCTTTGGATGGAGATGCTGACTTTAGATTTTGTTTTTAATTATGAAATATTCAGTTATTTTGTGGCCGTGGATTGGTTGCCATTGTGATAGTCACTGCAACAATTTCCAATGAATTTTTATTTACTTTTAATTGCCTAAACATTTCAATCAATCTTCGGACATTTAGAATGTAAATTTTGAGAAAATTACATTTAACAATTGCCTATCAGTATACTGTGAGTAAGCAGGGTCATTTTTTTAAAATTGCATTTTTTGAACATTTCTTTATCATGCATCTGAAAAATGTTAATGTAGTAAGTATGAAAGTTGAATGTTTAAACAAAAGTTTAGTCGTGTGACCGTCATACAACTCAATGAGTGCCCGGCTTTACTCTAACACTTTTACAAGATGTGCAAATAATGAATGCATGTTGTATACCTTGTGTTGTTCTCCTTGCAAAGTCTCTCTGATTTTGACAGATTTCCTGAAGAACTCGATGCACGGCTTTAAATCTTTAATATTTTCCTCCTGAACGACTTCATGTAACTTACAAACCTACATGCAAAAAAAATAATAATTTTAATTTTTCTTGAGGATATTAAAACACATTGCAATCTTTAACTGAACTAGATATAAACATATCAAAACATGATGATTTTAGTCTAGTTGGTAGGACATTAAAAGAGAGATTTAATGGGCCAGTACAGCGGTTTGATTTTGAATACGTTGTAGTGGTAATAGTGATGATTTAGGAAGATTGATAAATATTGAGTTGGCATAATCCCTATGCATATTGATGAACTAAATGAAATTCAAGTAAGAATTTAACTCTTTAATGCCAGATTGCACAGTTCGCCATCATAACTCACCTCTAAATAATGTTCACCACATAGGGCGAACAGTTCCACCAATCGTTCAGGTCGTCCACCAAGTTGCTCCTCCTCAATGTTGAGGGCAACATCTATGTAGCTCTTTGCTACTGACAATTCACCAGCTTGTACCCTGAACATGAAAAAGCTATTAATTAATGTTTTAAATAAAATGACTTCCAAATGTTTTGCAAGTTTTCAATAATTATTCTTATCTCTTTCAAAAAGGAAAATACAACTAGAAATACTCCCCTTACACTACTCTGTAAAACTGTGTAAATTATTACCTGGGTTCAAACACTGACTGAAAATTAATTCCATACTTTTCCAGAACCAAATAATTTGTACACAAAACTTAAGTCATTCCAAATAACTATAGGTTAAAAAAAGTAAAGGTTCACTAATAAACTTCAAGTAAGAATTTATAATGCATACGCCAAGCAATGAGATACACGCCAAAGTGACACGATTCAATATTTCAAAATAAATTATGTCATCATCATTATGTCTTGATGATGGCATAATTTATGTCATAATATTGAATCCTGTCACAATGGCTTGTATCTCATTGCTTGGCATATGCATAATACTTTCTTGTTATAAAGCTAAATAATAAAAAAACAATAACCAAGGAAACAAAAGCACAAAAATCAGATTAGCCAAAAAATCAAAGGGTTCAATTTCATGTTAAAACTGTGCAATCTGGAAAGCTTGAACCCATCAGGCTTATAGAATTTTAGTTACTGTGGTAACAAATTATTATTTCATTTCGTAAGTTCTCCGTGAGAAATTACATGAGAGCCCGTTCGGCGCATGCGCAAGCAATTCGTTCGCAGCATTCGC
>JAOTQE010112933.1:0-13097 GCA_025631205.1 Nesometra sesokonis
AGGTATAATACATGCCAACTTTTTTTGGCTCCAGTGCGCGAGACAAACCCCGCCTCCAGTACAGGGCCACATTTTATCTCATTTTGATCTGGACAAGCAAGAAAAAAAAAAATCATCTGACCATTTTTTTACTGTTTCTGCCTGGATAACCACTGTTTGGGGCCGTTTTTACAGGTTTTTTGCACTGTATTGTCTCATGCGTGAGGAAAACTATTGAAATTTATTACTGTTTATGAGTGAGGATTCTCCTAATGCGTGAGAAAAAAGTATTTATGCGTGAGAGTCCAAAACAAGCTCCAACGCGCGAGACTCGCGCATGCGTGAGAGTTGGCAGGTAATTATACAATATTCACAAATTTAGTTTACTTGCGAACTCTCATGCATAATGTGCGAGTTTTGCACATTGATAACTTTTCTCATGCATGAACAGAAATCTTGCGCATATACTTTCATACAAATAAGTTTTCATGAGACACTTTAGAGCAATAAACTTTGAAAAAACTGCCCTGTACTGGTAGTGGTAATTTGCACAAAATCTGTTTAAAAAAGAGGCAGATGAGGGTTTTTTGCTTGCCAGGTCGATATCAGAGGCCCAGCAGCTTCAGTGGGGTTTGTGTCATTGGTATGTATGCTTCTGCAAACAGTCTGAAATCTATTAGCCGTCTGTGAGCTCTGTGTGTGATGTGTGTGCTAAAAGGGTCATTCCATGCCAAACCACTCAATTTTTTTCCGACCCATCTCCGATTTTGATGATTTTTGGCACACTTGTGGGTATCCTTGAGAAACTGTGCCACACCAAATTTTCCCGCCGTCTGACCATTTCCCACGGATCTAGAGCAGTTTGAAGATTTTGCAACTTTTGCATGAATTATTGACATGGAAACAGAAAATTGGCCATAAGTCACTAACCTATCATTCGATTTGGATAAATTTGGTACCATTGGATAGCTAAGTAAATTTTCTTTCCAACGATATGCAACACGATGAACTTTGAAAGTTACGACGTTTTCAAGGTCATTTTAAGTGACCTTGACCTTTGACCTACTTTTTTTCAGTAAATGAGTATCAATCGATTTTGACGAAATGTTATACACTGATAGGGAATGAAGTGTCAATCATGTCTACGAAATTTTATTTTGGAGAATCCACTGGTTTGGAAGATATTAAAGAAAAATGCTTCAAACGGCAGGAATTCTCTTGAAAAATGCTGCCAAATATACAATTTTAAACTTTTAACAAAGCCATGTGTACTTATATGCTGGAAATGATGTGCGAGGGATCTGTTTTAGAGCCTTTTTTGACCGTTCAGAGCGAACGTAAGGTTTTATTGTAAATCAAAATAAGTGAAAATGACCATCTTCATAGGGATACCTGTGGGAGCTCAAAATTAAAAAGTACCATAATGTCTTTGTAAAAGTCTGTATCGCCGCTCTTTCTATCTATTCTGGTCGTAGAGTTTTGATTTTGGTGTCAAATTGAGCAGAATATATGTATACAGTATATGCCTATTTTATCTAATAAAACATTTTGTCAAAAAAAAATACTAAAAATTGAGTTATTGACCTTTGACCTGTAGTTCGTGGAATTTTATTAACAGGAAATATCTCTTGAACTGGTAGTTTTAAAGTTTGAGGTTTGGCGTCAAACTGTTCAGAATACTGTATATACTTTAATTAATACTTTAATTAAAGTAAATTAATACTTTAATTGCTTTAATTAGATGATTGTCCAAAAATTGCCAGAACAAGTTTTATTTAACTTTGACCCGTGCTAAACATTTTAAAAATTATATTTCTGTATCTACTGGTCATTGAGAAGTGTATGTGGTGTGAACATACTCAGAACAATGGATAGTAGCCTCAGTTATAGGCTATTGACCTTTGACCTACACGAAATTGACTGTAAATAATAAAAATGTTTATTGTACCTTCTTACCTACTAGACATTAAGCATTATGTGTATTAACAAATTGTTCTGAACAGATACTTTTGTATTTGCTATAATCAATTATGCCGTCTTTACTTTTCTTATTGCTATAATCTATTATGTTTAGAATAGAGTTATTGGCCTACAATAAATGTATTGATTTTGTTTGTAACTACTTGTTATTGAGAGTTGTATGTAGTTTTAAAATGGTCAGAACAAAAACTTTTATAATTCTTGTAATACATTATGCTATGAAAATGAACCATTGACCTAATGTGTATATTGCGTAAATATCTATCTTATCTCCATACTACCAGATGTAAAATATATTTTTAGCTAATTAGAATTAACATATGGTCTTGTTACAATCTCCTTTGGACAAATTTGAATACCAGATAGTCTTGTTAAAATGTCATTTGTACTTATTAAAATACTAGTTTGAAAATTCCTACATATAAATAAAATCTTACGCTGAATATTACCTGAGACGACTATGGTATTCACAGATATTACAGAAAGTTTTAAATTAATGACTGCCATATTGGATTTAATTATGATCGCCATGTAAAATTCGCAAAATCTTTGTAGAACGTTGTCTATAAAGAAAGTCAAATTATTTCTTATATCATTTTAAAAATCTTGCTATTTAATAATCCATTATGGCCACCAAGGTGGAAATGAAGAAATGCCACCATCATAAAATTGATGAGCGGAAAAATGCCACTGTCATAAAATAAATTAGAATTCTCCTAATCCTCTCAAAACACTAAAAACACTTCGCAAATTCTAATTTCAGAAATTATGCCATTCAACAGTAGTCATGATACAATGGAAATCTATGCAGTACCTTAATTCAAATGTAACTCCATTTCCTGTCAATTGAAAAAAAATACAATACATTGCATAAAAAAGTATATTTTGAGCAGTTTGATACCATATACAACTGGCTATGGCTAGTACAGTATGTATTTACAGAGATAAAATAGACATCCATGCAACATTTACTCTAGGTCAAAGGTCAAAACCATTTCCCGTCAGTTTTAGATGGCATAGTCCATTATAACAAATAGAAAGGTGTAAGTTCCTAGGTTTTTGACACAGCATAAAACTTTCAATGACCAGAAGTTACAGAAAAAATGTGTAACACAGTTCAAATAACCCTTGTTTTGACCAAACATAGCGAGAACGCGAACAAATCATATTAAAAGGCTTAGCAGGCAATTCTAAGACAAACACGGATATTTTGTAGACAAACTTCTAGTAAATATAAATGTATGTAGACATATTCTGAACAATTTAACACCAACTTAAAACTGTATGATTACTAGTTTAAGAAATATTGACTGTAAAATTCCACGAACTACAGATCAAAGATCAATAACACAATTTCCTGTCACTTTTGACAAATTGTTTCATTAGGTCAAATAGGAATATATACATTCTGAACAATTTTAAGACCAAAAACCAAAACTCTACGACCAGTAGTTACTTAAATAGCTGCTAAATCATGGTCATTTTTAATTTTGAGCTCCAACATACGTTCCCCACATTTCGGAGAGGGTCATTCTCACTTATTTTTTGATTTACTACTTCTAGACGACACATTTACAGAAAAACAGACACTCGCTCTCTATCGTCACAAAAAAATTTCCCTACTAATACGAATCCTTGGCACATTTCCAGCATATAAGTGCACATGGTATTGTAACTTGTATTTTGGCAGCATTTTTTCAAGAGAATTCCTGCTGTTTGAAGCGTTTTTCTTAGATATCTTCGAAACCCGTGGATTCTCCAAAATGAAATTTTGTACACATGATTGACACTTCATTTTCTATCAGTGTATCAAATTTGGTCAAAATCGATTGATACTCATTTACTTAAAAAGTGGGTCAAAGGTCAAGGTCACTTAAAATGACCTTGAAAACGTCATAACCTTCAAAGTTCATTGTGTTGCATATCGTTGGAAAGGGAATTTACTTAGCTATCCAATGGTACCAACTCTATGCAAATCGAACGATAGGTTAGTGACTTATGGCCAATGTTCTGCTTCCACGTCAATAATTCATGCAAAAGTCGCAAAATCTTCAAACTGCTCTATATCCGTGGGAAATGGTCAGACCGCGCGAAAATTTGGTGTGGCACAGTTTCTCAAGGATACCCACAAGTGTGCCAAAAATCATAAAAATCGGAGATGAGTCGGAAAAAAATTGAGTGGTTTGGCATGGAATGACCCAAAAGCATCTACAATAAAGAGAACAAACAGCCTGGATCACATCCACACAGGTTTCGATAGTTATCAAAGAAACCGTCTAGACCGAGCCTAAAAAAGTGCAGTAACTATTAGCTTTTGTCTCCTCGACAATAAAACCAAAAAAGTATGCAGGTAACTAAACATGTTTATTACTTTAGAAATAAAAAAACTGGTGGATATCCAAAGAAATTTTATTTTTTGGGTAAATTTTGGAAGGAGTGCCCTTTAAAAAAATAGTTTTGGATAATGAAAAATGAATAAAAATCAGACTTTTTATTTTTCTAATTTATACAAAATATATTTATTCAATCTGTTTTTGAACAATTCATATAAAATAAAAATCAGAATAAAAATATTTGATGAAAATTTTTATGTGTTTTTCTCAACATATAAACTTGTTAAAATGTAGGCTGGGACCTAGAGTCTATTAATTTATTGATTACTACTTGAGGGCGCCATTTATAAGTCAAGGTCATAACATCCGGGTATTGTCGTTTTTCAAGTCCAATGAAATTTTGTAACTGGGGTCACATGTTACATTAGGTCATCCTCGGGTAGCAACACAAGCAAAACCCTGACGGTACAGAAAAGTGATGGATTGACGGGAAAGTTTGGGAGTAAACACAATAGTTTAAGGGTAAAATTTTCGAAGGTTTGATATGGAATATTCCTTGTGTAAATGTCTTCAACTTGAGATTCTTTTTTTTACCTAACGGATATATTTTATGAAGCCGACAGGAATTGTTTTAACCTGGTAATTGCAAAGCCATCAAGAAGCAATCGCTGAGTCGGTCCCCAGCCTAGCCTCTCGGACCAGTCACAATTCACGTACAGGAGCAAGCTAGGATTTATTGCATCTCCTGTGTAGATGATCTTCATATTCGGAAATTCTTAATTAATTTACACAGGAAAGCTGGGCACACAAACTCAATAGTAAGACAATTACCTTCTACCGTATTCTATTATTTTCCATGGATAGAAAATTATGATAACAAAATATTTAAAATAAATCGTTAATTTATGACTGTTGTGTGACAGTGATGATGAGTGAGTGGTTCAGCAGTAGGTTTGTTGTTGTGGCTGCTACTTTCTAAAGCTATAGTAGGCCTAGGAACTAGGGCTGCATAGTAAATGTTGGTTGAGCCAGTGTTTGTATAATATTATGTAAGAGTCTGACTAACCTAGGCCTAGGCTTAAAAGCTAGTTCATATGTTCCGTCAGACAAAAAAGATGCGTTCTGGAAACCATGTTCACTGGCGCTCAACAAATTATGTTTCGTGCCGCATGCAACAATGATTTTTTTTCATGATTTTTCTTGTCGCTTACAGGATGAGATCTACATCATGCTACTAAACCAAGAAGTTTCATTGTGAGGTTTAGGGGGTGGCGATATTGTATGTTGTGGGAAAAAACCTACTACTGTACAGTACATGTCTGCCTTCAAACCAAGGCAATCAAACAGAAAGGATGCTCAACTTAGGAATTCAACTCTTGTACCGACAAATGCTCAATGTTTTTAGAGAACCAGAAATTGTACGCGATTTGCTTAACAACCCAGGCAATAACCTTTTTTTAAGAACGGATGATAAGTTGCACTGAAATTGTTAAGTGCACTGCGTATATCTTGAATAGTCACGTGGTGATGGCAACGCATGTTAAAAGTCTAGCATGTTATCACGTTTCAAAGCATTATGTTCGATGTCACGCCTCTTGCATCAGTTTCAGGAATTTATTTGCTAAAAAGTTATGCGTATTAAACTTCAAAAAAAAAATGGAGTCATCCGAAATCACTTATGGGAACCCCGCACAAAAACAATATTTGATTTGCTGTTACTACAACAATGTTCATTTGGTACACTTTGGTACGTCATTGTCAAAAATGCCATATAATGTTAAACAAGAATGTAAATTTATGCAAAAATCTTATTTAAATTCACTTAATTTTTTTATCTAATAGGTTAATTTAAAAAAAAATATATATTGTAAGTATTGTCAATTGAATGTACCTTTAACAAAATCAAGAAGTAATACACATTGGAAATTATCAAAAATAATCAAAATGTATCCGCCACCAGCAAACATATAGTGTTGGTAGTATAATATTTAGTGAGCAAAATTTAAGTTACAGTATGGATCAAAGGGCTGTATACTCGTACTATGTTCCACGGCAATGAACAGCGTCCTTTTTGTTTGATTGCCTTGTTCAAACCCCGGACCCTGGCATTGCAAAGCAAGCATGTTAACTACTTCAAATAGAATGGAAAATTATAGAAAATGAATGGAAATGAATGATAGAAAATATCACATGCATTGTGTTATATAGTTTTGCTGATAATTCAAGGGGCTCTCAACTGAATATACTTTACAATTACAGTCCACTTAACCCTTATAATGATTTATTTATTTATTCTGATTTCTTTATACACTGCAGGCACTACAGTAACTTATTATAAAACAAAAAAGAGAGAAAAAATATTTACATACAATATACTGTACAGTAAATTTAAAAAGAAATAAAATCTTAGAGAAAATTCAATGCAAATCTTTTTTTTAATCAAATGTTTAAATGAAAGTAAAGATAGATCTCTAAAGTTTATTTTAATGAGCCCTTTACACAATAAATTACACTAAACACCACATTTGCATTTACTGTCGGCACTGTTTATCCTCTATCCTGTCTGTACGCAGTAGATTTTGACCAACATTAAACAATTTTTCAACTGAGAATACTGTAACCATTAATGAGCTTATACAGGCTTAACTCCATCGTGTAAATGTACAGTAAAAGGAGATGATTGTTTATATTTTAGTTGCAGCTCAATATTGTTAATATTTTAGTTGCAGCTCAATATAAAAAAATATAAAATTTAATATGATAATCCAAGAAAATTATTGAAGAATTTAGTTTGTAATTTAGAGTTAACCATCTACTGTATTTCACCAAATCAATCTCAGAATTGCAAAACTGACATTTAAAATATTTCTAAAAATACACTAATTGTTCTGGTTGTGAAAAATACAGATGAAGCTGTTAGGATCCCATTTATCAACTCTTTATATTTGATCACCATTATCTAAGCTATTTCTAAATTACCATTTTTCAGACAATTATTTAATGATGAGTTGAACAGTATTTGGTTACACTACTGTATCAACAATTTGTTTTGGATTTGGTGGTTTTCATTGATTTTAGACAATTTTGAATACAACCAAGGTTGTACCATCATTGTCATTTTGTCTCCAGAAAGTAAAAAAAAAAAATCCAGGGCGAAATAATCCGGAGGTCATTCCAAAAAAATACCATTGCAATTGTAGTTCACCAATAAAGAGGAATTTAGTAATTAAATTGTTTGGTATATTTTTTAATTGGGGAACTTGCATGGTTTTATAAACTAACCATTTAATAATTACTTTTAAAGAGCAATGAGTCAACTTCCAGTAGCGACGACGGTTCCTGCATCTGATAAGATTGACCCATTTACCAAAAAATCCATGAGAAAAGGAAAACAGAAAAAATCGCAAGGATCTTCAAAATATAGGACAAAAAACAATGTGGAACTTACTCCGCTTCCCCTCCTTAAAGGTGAGAACTACAGTACATAGATTTACAATTATCATTTTCATTGTTCAATTTCAGAGTTAGTTGAAATTTACTAAAGGTATGTTCAGATTCATGGCTTAAACAGAGCATACCGTAAGCAAGGCAAGCTAATCGCCGTAATGACTAGCGTATACTGTAGAAGGCATAGTATTTTACCATTTTTAAAATTGCTGGCAGTTTTTGTATGACCAGCCATCTGTAATTGGCCAATGCAGACTGATTATAGCTTTTGATTGGTCAATGCAAACACAAGGTCAAAATCGTTCAATGTGTAAAACCATTACTGTAACTTACGCTAATCTGGGTCTTGCAGGAAGTACAAGTTACCCTTTCGGGCTAGTTCAGACACAATAATCATACGCCGCGTATGTTACCTTCTGCTTAATCATTGAGTCTGAACATACCCAAATACAGCAAATAGCTGAAGAATAATTATGAAATGGTTCCTTATTGTAAACCTTCAATATTTGTATAATTATAATTACATTATGTTCTGTATTGCCTTGCATTTATTTATTTGTATTCAGGCATGGATTTACTAGGGTGGCGGGAGCACACCCGGCGCCAGGTCTAAAATTAACCCTAAAAGCATAGACATAAATTAGGGTGTACCACAACACGCAAAAATGGGGAAATAACCTTTTTTTTTTTGCTTGTCAAAATCAAATCGGTAACCACGCCCACCCGGACCTGAAAAGTTCACCCCCTTTCGTTGGACCCTGAATTTGCCCCTGTGTAGTCTTTGACCTGCGTATGTACTATAATACAGTTAACTCTCCCAATACCGGACACCCTTGGGCCGGCAATTATTTTCCGGTTTTCTGGAAAGTCCGGTTTTCTGAATTTAGAATTAAGATAATAGAATAGGAATATGAACAATTTGGGACTTTTAAAAAAGTCTGGTTTTTCGTGAATTCCGGTTTGCAGAGAGTCCGGTATTAGGAGAGTTGACTGTATAAATGTTTCTATTTAAACAGATAGAACAGTTGCCAGCAATTTAAACTTTATTTATTCAGAACCATGTCAAAATATTTTGTTGCTTACGAAATAATCTATTGCTGTTAAATGTTTTCTTTTGTGGCTACATTGGGAATGTTTCTAGTGAGGAAAAAGCATGTTTTTAAGCAATTATTTTAGTACCAAAAATTAAAACACTGTTTAAAGTGCATTCCAAAAATGTGTTTTTTAACACACGGTTTGGATTCACTTTTTAGCTACAATGCAACACCATTCAGTCATGATCTTTCACTGACACGAATTGACGTTTTGCTAAGAAATTCCTTAAAGGTTCGTGCCTGTAACAGTAACATCTACAAATTGTAGATGGATGAAATAGCCAAATTTACTGTTTAGAAATGGAAGAAACGTTAAATCTAATGAATATGGTGTATTATTTACTTATATAACACACAAATTACTAACCACACACTGTACATTACTTACTGTATTTTAACTGTGTTCTAAACACTGCACTTTTTCAATTTTAGACACATGTTTTGAAAGAATTTAAAACAGGGTTTTTAAAAGCGTGTTTTTTTTGCTTACTAGAAACAAGCCCATTGTAACTTTTTATACAAATATATTTCCAGTAATTGTCAGTTTACTGAACCAATACTGTTGTACCTGAATTACTGCAGTAACTGCAGCAGGATATGGTTGACATGGTCCCTTATTTGTATCTAAATAATTAGTTTGTTTCAATGTTCACTGTTTATCTTGCTGTACTGTAGCTACTATCTTGTAACATGATCGTATCCAATGTTTTGTACGCTTTCAATTGTAGTCCTTTTTTATGTCATCAATCTTAATTTATTCTGATAATATAAAAAGATAGTGAATGTACACAGTCTGCAGTATTGATTTTTAAACCCCTAGTGTTTTGTCCCAGGGGTAAATAATAGACCAACCTTTGTGTGTTTCAGTAAGCCTACAAGATACAGTGACATAGGTTGATTTAGCCTCTTCCTGTATCATGTTTTTGACAAAAAGTATCAGTAAAAATGCTGAGTTGACACTTAAAATTAATATGGAAAACTGCCAACTGAGTTCAATTTCCTTCCTACACAATCCATATCTTTCCTGTTTGATTTCACCATTCTTTGTCTAAGAATTGTAATACGGATTCTTTAAAATGCACTATTATTTGATGTAATCATGGAATTTATTTAAAAAATTTAAATACTATATTTATTTTGTGAGCCATATATTTTGATCCATAATTTATTAAAATAATACTTAAATTTTTGACAATATAATTTGGTTTCAGTTGTAATGATTTTGAGATTATTGTAATCATGTACTGTAAATCTGACAATTTATACTGTTTAATAGTAATGTGAAAATATTCTTAATATTGTATGCATTGTACTTGTCTTTATAAGAAAAAGGAAAGGAAATATTTAACAAAATTATTTTTACACTTTTGTTTATATTTCTTTAAAGTAAATACAAAACAAAAACACTTGTTAAATTTCAACCAAGTCAATAACCTGAAGAGGGACCTTGTACAATAATATAATATCCTATATTTTTTTTAACGTACTTTACAATGGATATAATTTAGGATGGAGAGAGACATGCCATACAATTACAGTCTTGCTATTTGTTGTTATTAAAAGTGTCTTTAAAATCTCATTATGCTATTCTCGTGCATACAGCTGTATGTTTAGTTATTAATAAGGCAATTATGCATAGATATCTAATGAACGCAAGATGCCACTACATGGTCCGCCGTCTACTGTATGATTTGTTTATTTTAGGGTTATTATACCAGATTAGTTGTATGATTTACTGTGTTATTGAATATAATACAAGTACTTATATCTCGTCGATGATATACAGTAGCTAGAAAAATCCAAGCATGGGTGGAAAAAATTTAAGGGTGGCAATGGGATAAAACGCAGTATTCTGATGCTTGCATTGTTTTATCAAATTCATCAATTTAGTTGTTTTAAGATTTGTTTAAATTTGTTATTGTCTTTTAAAACTTAGTTTGATGTTGATTAATATTTAGCCAATGGGTAAGATTTAGTGCTGCTTCAAAAATATACAAGAAAAATTTAAACAATCAAGTACCCCAAGGCTTACAGTTAATTGGTTGCCCATCTTCCCAATGCAACCAAAAATTTACCTTGGCCAACCCAATATTGCCAACTGCCAACCATGTCTTGTCTTGCGTTAACTGATCGTCAAGACACCAGGGCCGAGCAAAAAATTGTAGGGACAACTAAAAAACTGTGAGGACATCCAAATTTTAAACTTTGGTTATCCGAAGGGCAACCAACATTTTAAAATTCTGTGAGGCCTGCACCTTCTAACTTTTCTGAAGTCAGGTTCACACGAGAGGCCTGGTATCCAGATCAGGCCCGATCAGTTAATTTAACCGTTAAATAATTGCGTGTGAACGATCAGGATTCCATAAGTGACTTACAGGATCTTGAATGCTGTATCAGGATACCAATCGGTATCAAGGTCAGAGAATGACAGGATCATGTACTCACCAATCAAATGCGAGTATTTCTTAATTGGTCAGAGGTTAAGATTTCGAATTATCACGATCGAGAGAGTCGCGTGAGCACGATATGGCTTAACTGTACTTCGGTATCTTGATGCTGGTAACCGTTAGCGGACGCGTATGAACATACACTGAGTGTTCGTTATTTTCTTCTAAACAATGATATGTTGTCAACCAACAGTTAATAGTGTGTTAGGTCATTGACTTGCAGCTTGGAGTTACAAGTGCAGGGTCAATGCTTCCTCCTTCGAGACTACTGTATACAAAAATTGTTTTTTTTTATATGAAGTTCTGTCTAATTGTAACTTTCCTGTGCGTTCGTAATTTCATTTCTTAAACTCAGTTATGTTGTCGACTGATAATTATCGCGTGGGTAAAATATTTAACTTGAAATTAAATTTAAGCGCTAGTTAAGTGCTTCGTCAGGACCATACAAAAAATATTGTTTTGGAAAAATCAAGCACTTCTATAAATTTTTCGAGCATGACTAAAAAAAATCCATTAATTATTCAGATGGGTTGTTTTAAAGCTCCGTCTACCTTGATCTAAAAATCTCTAAAATTCTGGTTATGATATTTTTTTTAATAACTGAAGCTTTATACTGTATTCATTCAATTATGTTAGCCTTTTAACATGTCATATTTATAGCCAGGTGCATGCAGTGGAACCCATAGTAGGAGTCAGCTTGCCAAAGGTCATAGCAATATTCTACAAATCATCTTCATACAAGTGCACTGCATGTTTATGAATTCTATTAATTCACTATCACAAAACTTTTAAATCCCACATTTTCGTTTAAATTTCAATCACCCTCCATTATGTAATTAAGTACAGTAATTCACAATTACTTTGCATGATGGATACTGTACACTATACTGTTATCATGCTTCTTCTTTAAGTACCAGATCTGAGACCGACATCGCTGATCATGCCATTCATCTCTTTGTTCAGATATTTTCAATAAGTTTATGTTATGTTCTTTCATTTGTCTTTTTCTAACTGTATTTAATTAATAAGTGCTTCGTATGCTTCTTCCAGTACGCTTTCATTAGTTTTCCTATCTTTCCAGGAAATTCATTCTTCTTAGGCACCACATTTCCAGTTTTTTCCTTATATCTTCTGTAAATAGTTCAACATTTGCAACCATATAAAGAGTAGATCATATGTAGACCTTTAAAACTCACTTGTTTGTGATCATTTAGATACTAGGATTGCTAAAAATGGGTTTCATTTTATTGAAACTGTCTTTAGCTATTGCAATTCTACATTTTATTTCTGTATTGCATTTACCATCTAAAGTTGTTACTGCATACCCGAAATACTTGTATTTCATGCTTATAAACTTTTAAAAGTTGCATTGCTAGGCTGGCTTTGGTTTAGCATTGTTTGCAGTTATGAGAATATTCCTAGAATAACCCAGTGTCTTCAGATTTATAGGTAGTTACTCATAAGGCTACAGCAATGTGTTATTGTAGGGACTTTGTTGCTATTGTGGTTGCAAGGCATTTTTTTATCACCATCATCATCATTATCATCATCAAAAATATAGTTTGTTGTCGTCATCATCATCACATCATCTTCATTGTCATCGTCATCATCATCGTCACCACCATTAGGCCAAAAAAAAAGAAAGTTGTATTGCCCTTTTGGCTCAAAAATTTGGAGGGTCGGTAGGTCGTTTTTTGTTTTTTTTTTTTTGTTTTTGTTTTTTTTTTTTTTTTATCCATATCTCCTACCTTTATATTTCATTAACAGAAGCTACACAATAACATAAGAAATGACTAAAAATGTGTTTTCAATATTAT
>JAOTQE010112955.1:0-13096 GCA_025631205.1 Nesometra sesokonis
AAAGTCCAAACTTTGAAACCAAGACCGGCTGATCTGGAAAACGGGACATTTTGATGGGCTCTAATGCGGCTTTTAGCGTTTAAAATAAGGCAAAATTTTCTGGGCCTTCAGGCCCTTGACCCCGACCGGGGCCCTCGGCGGCCCACTGACCCCAGCCAAAATTTCTCGCTGCGCTCGCAAATTCCTAACTTCGAAACCATGACAGGCTGATCTGGAAAACGGGACATCTTTTCTATCTTTTAGATATAAAATAACGCAAAATTTTCGGCCCCTCGACTCCGATCAGGGGCCCTCGCCGGCCCTCCCCAGTCAAAATTGCTCGCTTCGCTCGAAAGTCCAAACTTTGAAACCATGACAGGCTGATCTGGAAAATAAGGCATTTTGATGGGCTCTAATATGGCTTTTAGCATATAAAATAACGCAAAATTGTCCGGGGCCTTCGGCCCTTTGACCCCAACCGGGGACCCTTCAGCGGCCCCAAGTCCCCCAGCCAAAACTGTTTGCTTCGCTTGTAAGTCCGAACTTCGAACTCAAGACAGGCTGATCTGGAAAACGGGACATTTTGATGGGCTCTGAGGTGGCTTTTAGCAAATAAAATAACGCACAATTTTCCGGGGCCTTCGGCTCGACCCCGACCAGGGGCCCTCGCCGGTTCAGCTGTTCCCCAGTCAAAATTGCTCGCTTCGATCGAAAGTCCAAACTTTGAAAACAATGACAGGCTGATCTGAAAAACGTAACAATGTACAGAAAAAAAAAAATTCCCCGCATATTTTTGAGTGGGGATCCCACTTTTCAAATTTATAGTCCAAGATGCTCTATATCAGCGTCTAGGTTTATAAAATATAATATAAACCACCCCTTGGATCCCACCGGGGCCTCGGTGAGGCCCCTTGGGCTCTAGCCTAAATTACTCGCAAGTGTGAATTTGGATTTAACGAAGACAGGCTTACCTGGAAAACCGGAATTGCACGCTTCGCTTACAAGTCTGACCCCCTTCATTCTATCCTGGCTGTGCCCCTGACAATCTTATAAATCATAGGCGATTGAGCATCGTCCATTCCGATACCTGGATTTCCGTCGGCTCAGTTAAGAAGCATGCTCAGATCTGTCCAAATAGCAGGAGAGTGGCGTTATGATTGACAAGAACACCCAGCACCCGATGACTTGGGAAGCCTAACGATACCTATAGGATTCAAGCCCAAGTACAAGATTATAATATACTAATACATTTTAATTCATTCATAATGACGCACATGCCCCTTTTGTTATTTTTTGAATTCCCGAATAGTGAATATGGGCACATTCCAAGGGGTGGGTCTGGATTACGAGGTTGTAGCCCTGATTTGAGACGCTTGTCAAAGCCAGTCAATAAGTACAAGAACATAAATAGAAACGCATTGAAGTTTTTAAATATCTTTAATTTCAAATATACAATTGTGTTAATACATTTAGTTCTTATAATGAAGCACATGCCCCTTTTGGGTTCAGACCATCGGCACTTCGATTTTATGCAACTTGCACAGGCTTGCTTATGTGACGCATCTGCCAAGTTGGTGTTACAGGTTTTGCAGTTTCTTTTGCAGGCCGTCAGCTTCGGAGATGTTCCAGATCGGCTTGTATTGGACGAGCAATTTAGGCTGGGGAAAGGCCGCTGAGGTATTTTACATGCTAAAAGCCAGTCCATCAAAATTCAGACTTGCGAGCGAAATGAGCAATTTAGGCTAGGGACCAGCCGCCGAGGACAATTTTACATGTTAAGTCGCATCATCCATCAAAGGATCCAGTTCAGCCTGTATTGGTTTTGAAGTTCCAAGTTCAGACATGCGATCGAAGCGAGCAATTTAGGCTGGGGGACAGTGGGCCCCTCGGGGTCGAGGGAACATGGAAAAATTTCGCACGTTGATTGGTTTATTGTTGTAATGGCTAAATATTGTATTAGGGGCCATCAATAAATGTCGTATTCATGGGGATGGGGTTTGCCTGAAATGTGACAACTTGTGGCGTGGGGAGGGGAGGTCAGTTAGTTGTGACATCACAATTTTTATCTTAAAATACTGTATATCTCGGATCAACAATAAAAATTCCTCTGCTCGAAAGAGAGCTAGACTATGCATTAAATTTCAGCCTCATGAAAAGTAAACTACAAAGCTGAGGCTGTTTCAAGGTTTAGCATGGGAGTAGGCCCTGTGACGGTTTTTAAAAAATCCAAGCGGGTAAGATAAGGAGTGTAACTTCGAAAGTTGATTTTTTTCTTTATTTAGTGGCCACATTTTTCTATGAGAGGTAAAACAAATATTTGGAACAGTCTTAATATATTCTCAACTAGGTATTTTATGATTTGAAGCAAAAATTGAAATTGTTTGAACTTAAAAATGAGGTGATAGAAAATCGCCTGCGTATACAAAGAGCTAATAAATACGCAAGTTTTATCATTTGCACCCAAATGTTAATAGATCAAAATTATTTTAATTAAAAAAAAATGTAAGAAAGTTTAATACATACTCTAAACAATAAGATACAAGCCATCGTGACAAGATTCAATATTTCGACATAAATTACGTCATCAGTAATGATGATCAGGAATGATCTTAATGTGTATTGACCTTACAAAAATGTTTTGAACTACCCATAGGGGACTATGCAATTTAAGAATTTATTTTTAGCAACTCGGAATGTATGAATTAATAAGGTAACGGCCTATGTATATGTAACTGAATAAACTCTCCGAAAAGGTAATGAATGTGTTGAAAATAAGTTAAGCAGGAAACTTCAACGATTTGACCGGAAAACGTGCTTAGGTAGGGCCTACTTTAAAACTTTCCTAACGATGAGGGCGCATTCTTCATAAGGAAATCCATAAAAAAATGAAAACAAGAGGGAAGAGAAATACATAAAAGAAGTGACATGAGGCACCTACTATTTAGTGGCTGTGTCTACACTCTGTGTCAAATAATTGTGTGTAGCAAATTTAGTAAGTGTGTTGGATCAATGTTATTTCAGATAACATAAGAAGCTAGGCCTAGAACCTAGCCTCTAGGCTAGGGCCTGGCTAGGCGAGCCTCTAGTAGAGTTTAGGCTAGATAGATCATGTGCTCGGCGTGTACTCGTCTGGGATGACAGTTGACCAGGCCCCCGCGGACGATTTGGGCCGAGACAGTCGGGCTCATTTTTAGTGAAGGGTTGGACCCAGTAAATGAAATAAACGAAGAAAGGCAAAATATATTTAAACTGGACACTTTATTATTTACTAATGCATCATTTTTTACACATACTGTACGACCTAGGCCCATGATACCTGCCAACTGTCTCGCATTATGTGTGAGGCTCGCGCATTGGAGCCTATTTTTGACGTCTCACGCATAAATAATTTTTCTCACGCATTAGCAGAATTCTCACTCATAAACAGTAATTTCAATAGTTGTTCTCATAGGCCTAGAATTAACCACTTGTTTTATCATGTCAATATGAAATAATTATTTTTATTTCTACCTTCCAGATATTTTAATTCCAGTTGATAAAATAATTGATATCACACTTCTTCCTAATGCTACTTACAAAGTGGCAGTAGAAAACATTACTGATGAGGCCACATTTGTCATCTTCCAAGCACACAGTTACCACAATGTTCTTTATGCTTCGACGACTGTAGTGCCCTCAACTGATACGTCTATGACTGGTTCGAGTATTGGGCTAGTCTCATACCTAGATTTGAAACAAGATAGCATTGTTTGGTACTTAAAAAATACAGAGACATCTGAAGTGGATGCGAAGCTTATTGCATTGCAATATGGAGATGGCATCAGTAAGTTTGTTTACCTGCCAATGTTTTTTACTCTAAGGCCCCATAAAAACAATATTACTTTATCACCCTACCCAAGCATAAAAACTTATGAGAGCTGGTGGTTTTTTTAATTTTTAACCGACCCCCCCCCCCACCCTCATCAATATTGTATTGATCTTGCATAGTTTTTTTAGACTCGCACAAATACAGCGTGTATTGACCAATGTGAGGCTTATTCCTAGTTGTTGTGTCGTGAGCTTGAGAATCCTTCATACTGTGTTTATGGATTTTGTCCAATTTTCAACACCAGATGGCGCTATCTCATGTGACCCGGCTCTGGAATCGGTTGTGACCGAAGTGTTGCGCGATGCTCTGAACTCTCACTGGTACAATATACATATATATTCAAATTCATTATTCAAACCAATCAATGAACAAGAATGTATGAATCCAGTATGTAAAACAAATATTAATGAGATGAAAGGCTCTGGATTAAAACTATGGGTCCCTCAGTGACTGCAAATGTACTTTTTGCTTTGGGGCTGCGCCCAACAAATGTACTATTTGCCGTCACTTTGGGACCCATAGTTTCAACCAGTCTTTCATCCAAATATACATATTGTATAATGTAGCAATACTTATAACCTATAAACAATTTCATTTAAATTTTCAGAATTTCTTACACCGCCAGTACCTGGAGGATGCTGCTTGACCTCTGACCTTGAGTTAGATCCCAACATTCACATCATTCAAAGCAACTATTTTCACACCTCAGCAGAGTTTTCGCAAGCTAATACCGGTGTACAACGCAGTGCTCAAGAACCATTTTGCGCTATGGATGATGCCCCGCAGTTCAGGTAAAGTAATGCAGTATTTGTATATTTTGGTACCAAATTTAAAGATTTTAATGGAGATTTTAAAAGGGTAAAGCTTTGCGTTTTTTAACAAATATCTACAGTATAGAGGATTAAACTGTTACATTACAACAGTATGTGGCATCTTTAGTTGCTAGCAGTAATGCAAGTTGTAGTCAACCATTTGTCGCTAGCCCAGAGGTCCCAATTTGTAAAAACAGAATTCCTGGAGATTTTCTTGTGGTTGTCCTTACACCATTTATAATGTGTACACTTCATGAAATGTGTGTAAAATACCCTTTTTAAACACATTACTTATTATGAAACTGTAGTTTCTGATTTTGACACTGTTAAGGTATGCCGTTCATAACAAACCTTGCTAAGCTTCACATTATCTTATTGTCAACAAATATTTTGAAAAATAGGCCAAAAAATATCGCATAATTCTAAAAAATTTTCAAAACCTGGAGAATTCCGGGAGCCCGGGAGATGATCCAAAAATTCCTGGACACTCCAGGATAATCCTGGAAACTTGGGAGCTCTGTTACACTATGCAAAGCAGCACTGCCGATTTGTGAGGCCTCTCCAAAAAATTTAGATAATCGTCAAAAATACTGTAGATCAGAAGCGAAGAGAAAATATGTTTTAATTAATTATGAGTACTGCAGTACTTATATTCCCATATAATGAACATTTTATGTCCGTTTTCATGCAGGAAAGTGCCCTTTATGCAGAATTTCTGAGACCGTGTTTTTGTACATGAAACTTAAAATGCTCATATCTTTGGATCTACTGTAAATCGTAGATTAAAATTTATATTATACTCTATTACAAGGTACCCATAACTCAAATTTAGAAGATTTTACTACCTTGAGACTCATTTTGTGGTGAGACCTCACATTCTTGTTTCTAAGCTTACAGTGTTGTACCTTTATATTTTAGATTGCAGTGGTAATTAAATATAAATATGTTAACTAGAATATTGTGAGCTTTCATGTTATTAGAACATTTTTTTATGGTAAATTATACCATAATTTTTTACAACAAATGGTGCCACCTATTTTTGTGATGTAAACGGTTTAGAACTGTATAGTGTAAGAAAAAGACCATCACAAACCATAAGATTACAAAGTCATTCAGGCAAAAATTACCATGTTTAATGTTTACAACAAAGGGTGCCCCCCTATTGTTGTGATGTAAACACTTAAGTATTCTATTTACATATATTACTAATTATCATTATTTCACCTGATAAATTCTTTGTATTTTGGATGAGTGAATATTCTAAAGTGATTGTGGTGGACACATTATATTCAACAAATAAATAATGTATTACTTTATTCATTATTATAATTATTATATTTTATTTCTTTTTGTTAAGATGTAAAATATAGTATAACTTTTTTAAGGCTTAGGCCTAATGGTATGTATATTTAACTTCCAATATATTGAAGTGAATTAATCTTCCTCTTATTTTGCAGGCTTCATTATGATCTTTATATTTCCTATTTACCACGGTTTATAAACAGCAAATCATATTTTGAAGGCATACAGAAAATGGTAACAGTTGGTGATGTCAGAAAACATGGTAAAAAGGTGAGAGATCCGTAATAGGCTGTTACTGTAAAAATGTTACCAATTTTGTTTTCTCACGGACAGATCCAAGGGTGGGGAAACCCGACCCAGCCCCCCCCCCCTCCTTTTGGCTTGGACGAATATTATTTGTACTTGAAAAACTCATTGTTTGTAATAAATTATCTGTGAAAATTCTTGGGTCTAGGGTTTTCCTGAGAAGGACCCTAGAAACAAAATGAAATTTGGCAATGGGCCTCCTCTATCCGGCATAGCGACCCCTCTATCCAGCTCTGCTGTATCCACCTCTGTTATTTCCAGACCCTTGAAACATCATGGTACCATGAGCATGATACTTGCAACATTTTCTGTGGTGGTTTTGATTTTTACCACGATGCTGAATAGTTGAACATGATGATGGATAGTTTACCATGATCCTTGCAACATCTTTCACGATGCTTGGGATTTTCCCTATGATAAATGGAACATTATGACACTTTGGACTTTTCAAATGATGCTTGGGCATAATCCTTGGAAGATCTTTCACAATGCTTGGAAGCCCATGATGCTTGACAGTTGGTCATGATGCTTTGACCATCTTACATGATGCATGACAGCTGTCCATGATGCCTGAAACATTTTCCATAATGCTTGGGACTTTCCAAATGGTGTATTACATTTAGCTGGTGCTTGGAACATCTCAAAGGGAACATCGGACTTCCCAAATGATGTTTTGAGTGTTAGCCATGATGCTTGGAACATTCCTATCATGCTTATTAAATTATTTTATAGTTTTAGAATGCTATATTTAGGCCATCTGAATGTCTTCTATTTATTAAAAATACCTCGTCAGCTCAAACAATTGTAGGCTAGACACTGATTGTTTGCTAAATTGTACAAATCTTAAAATAATTGTGCTATTTTATTTTGTCTTTGGAAATGGAGTGAAATTCTTCAGTGTGATACACCATGCATGGACGTAGCTATAAAATCCAAGCGTGGGTGGTAAAATTTTTAAAAATAGTAATTTTACCATTTTCAAAGCCTTAGAGAAGGTGGAAAATTGAAATTAGGCAGGGTCAAAAGCCTTAAAATAAGGTTTACGGTGAGTGAACATTTCTAGGGTGGGTGGCCCCACCCACCGCCGCCCAGCATAATTACGTCTCTGACATGGGTAACCAAAGTCTCGGGACTTTTACAATTTGGGGTCCTTCTTGTTGTAATTTAGCAGTTGGTCATGGAGGATCCATGGTATAATCCAGTACTCTTTTTTCCAAAGAGTAGTGTGCAATCTTTAACATGCATGTTGCACATGAAGCATGCAATGCTCCAAAGTTTCCAGGATTGTCCGGGAGTCTCCAGCACAATCATCTCCTGGGCTCACAGAATTACCAAATTTTGAACCGGAATGTTCATTTTACCATATTTTCTCCAGGTTTCATGAATGTTCTATTACCTAGTGCAGGGGATACAGGATCCAGCGAAAGAGGGACCCTTTCCAAGGTCTACAGGTGCGGATCCAAGGGGGCCCAATGAACCCGGGGCCCCTCCTTTTGAAACCAAAAAATATATTGGACAATTTTGAATAAAACGGGCAACCACGCCCACCCGGATCTGGAAGTGGGCGCCCCCCCCCCCCCCTTTCAATGGATCCTGGATTGGCCTCTGGTCTGGGTGGGTGTGGCAGCCGGTTTGATTTTGACAAGCAAGAAAAAAAAAAACGTTCCCAATTTCAATTTAAAATGGCCTTGCTTAGTCAATGTATACTGATAAACAATTTCAAATGCGGTTTTCTCATAACTTACATTTTAAATGTTCGAACTTCAATTGTTCATAACTTCGCAAAGAAACATCGTATGAAACTGATTTTTTTTGCATGTTAAAGATTATAATGTGTAGATTTATAATAATGTATTAAAAACTTGATTTTTCAATTTCCTGACTTGTGCCTCATTTGGCTTGTCCTGCCACATATATCATATTTCAATTAGTTCGTGATAACAAAATTAATATTCCTTTCAGGTTGCATCATATACAAATAAATTTCAAGGCGAGGTGATACTGGCATCTATTGAAGGACAAGGCGTGGTTTATAATGTCATTGTTACAGACCCACTGACCAATCACAGTTCAGCTACTTACGTACCTATAGTAAACTTCGCCTGTACATACGACACCAATAATCAGAATCAACCCAGCTGCGATGATATCTGTAAGTTAGTATAAAATTTTAATAATGTCGATAATAGTAACATTAATATTTCAATATACTTATCATTTTTTTATGAATCCAGCTGTTCCTGAAAAAAACATAATTGCATGTTTATTTATTATGAATAGGAACAATGATAAATGCCAGATGAACAAGTACATCAAACAGTAATGTTTATCATTATTTACCAGCTGTCCATCAATGAATAATTACATGTTGATTTCAATTTGAATAAAAACAATATATAATTAAAACAATAATAAACAATAATTTTATCACGATAATTTATCAGATAACTTTTTTCTTGCAGAAATATGGCCTAAGTTACCAATACTGTTTACAACACACAACACATTATTACATATTCATAAATCCAGCTGTCCCCAATGTGCATATCCCCAAATAATAATTACATGTGTGTGTTTTGAAAATACTATGAATAGGAATTTGCAAGTCTGATTTATGTTTAACAAAATAAATAGATTTTTAATTATGTTTTGCAGCTGTACAAAATATGAATAATTTATATTAATAAAATATTTCTGTTGAAATTGTCTCTTAAGTGGTTGTTACTCATCAAATGCCATTTCTCCCCAAACAGTACAGTATATAACCTACTGTATGTTCAGACATCGTGAAATAATATTGCAACATTAATTTTAATTATTAATTAATTAATCTCAATTGCATTCACATCTTTGTCAGTGTCAGGTCAACACAGCCTACCTTAGAAGTAATAAATAACTATTTTGTTTTATATAAACATTTTGTGTAGAATCTTGTAAAAATTTATTCTAATTTTGTATACTTGCAGTGAATCCTGGCTACATTACTATGTACGTTGGCATGAGTATTGTTGGGATTGTGTTATGTTTCTTTGGTCATTATTGTTTTAGAATTGGTGAGTATATATCCAATATACCTTCCACAATTTATAGTGTTCCCCAACATTATAGGCAAGCATCATTGTAAACATCCAAGTCAATCATAGTTGGGCCTGATACAGGGTATTTTTAATAGTCAAAAGGCATTTACATTTAGATGACTGTATGTTTATGGCTGTACAGTTAAAGACCTACCTGTGGACTGTTTTCTTGAGTTTTTCAAATAAACAGTAAATTTTAATGTGGTCAGTTATTATTGACTAGGAAGGACAAAACAATTCCAGCCAGGATTCAGTCTGTGCCTCCCCCTCCCCCTTTAGCTATTGGGTGAAGTTGTGTGTCATTGTCAGTTCCCTTTCATAGCTTAAAATTCACCTACTAATGATACTATAGAAGTAGTTGGCACAGGGATGTTCTTAGGCAAGAAACTTCACATTCATGTACCCTCTCTCCACCCAGGAGTATAAATGGGTGCCTGGGAGTTACAAATGACATATGCGCTAATTAGAGCTTCAACACTGTGGAATAGATTGCATCCTATAATTGTCCCCTATGACTGGGGATTATAATTGTGCAGCGCTTGGAGGCCTTGGCAACAAACGCTGTATAAATGTTGCTTATTATTGTCATTGTCATTACCCCAGGATGCGGCCCACCTACAACCCTGATCTGCCGTAAGTCTTCAATATTCTGAATGTGATCTCTCCATGATAATGACTATACAGTATTTTATTCATTTCAGAGGTGTTCTTTTTTGGCTCTTTAAGTCTTGGCATTCCTGCTTTTCTTATATTCGCAAGTAGTACGAATTTAACAACTGCTGGTAAGTTGTTCATGACATAGTGACTGCCAATTTCTCATTCATGGCAAATAAACAGTGTTAATGTAAAAATGTCACAATGTTAAGCCAGGCACTCACTGCGTCGTGCATTGGTCCTACGATGGTCGCACAAATAAACCAACACTCCCTGTGTGTGTGTGTGTGTGGTTGCCAGATGCGATGACAGACTTCTACTCGTGGTCCAACGGTTTTTTTAGTGATTCAACAGGGAAATCCCTAAAATACCGTTGACCGACGAGAAGAGGACTATCGTTGCCTCTGGAAACCACACACACAGTGAGCGACGGTTTAGTCATGCGACTGTCGTACGACCGTCGTACAACCGTCGCACGACGCAGTGATGTATGCACTCATAGGGTGCCCTCTAGTTATAAATTATTTGTTTGCATTAAACAATTATAGCCTTCATCAGATCATCATGGGGGCTGGAAGAACCAGTAGATCGGTGTACAGTACTTACTCAACATACATATCACTGACAATACAGAAAGTAAAAGGCCTTGGTGAAACATTGTATTAATTGCATTAAAAAAATTAAAATCAAGCATGACTTAAAGATTATGCAGAGACTTGTGTCATGGCCGTATTCAGCTATGGAGACTGTTGGACCGCGAATCGTAACATCAACGCAAAACATAATAATCAGCACAAAATCATAAAATTCAACGCAATTCGTAATATTTTTTTGTTACGAAAAAAGCCGCAAAACGTAAAAGGGGTCTCGCAAAACGTAAAAACAACAACATGTTTTGTTACGGTTTGCGGTTGTTTTATGTTTTACGGCCCCGGGGGACGCAAAACGTAAAACTGTCTCAAATCGTATAAAACTTGGGCTGGTAAGGAAAAAATTTAGTAACCTCGGATCAAGTGCCGTTTTTGGTCAGTCCATATCTGGGGACTATTCCATTATAAAAGTAGGGGTGCTCCACCCCTTTCAGATAATCACTAAAAATGCAATCAGCTTTTTTAACATTTTAACCTGTCCTTGTTATTTCACTAAAATACATTTATAAATGTTCACCCTAACTGCCTTCTCCACTAACTATAATGTATTAATCGGTTGTTTGTGACATCAAGCCCATCAGTCAGTTCACAGCCCCATTCCAACCTAATTTTGTAAAACGTGTCTATCCCCTGGAATTTTTCTATTTTTACCTTATTCCACTCTCCAGGAGCGGCGGAACGTTTTTGAATTGGGGGGGCGAAGTTAAATTTTTAAAATTCGCTCGGCTACCCCCAAGTCCGCTTAGAATTTGATGAGCAAAAAAAAAAAAGAAAAAAAAAGGATGTTGCCTCTAATTTCGTGCTGTCCTGGTCCCTAAAGGTGGTTTTCACGCCCACAATATTCATATTTTACCATAGTTTTATTGTGAAATGTGAATTTTGTTGTTGGAGTCCCATTTCAGGGGACGATCCCCCCCTGAGTTGTCACTGGGGGACGCGTCCCCCTATCCCCCTCTTCCGCCGCCCATGCCACTCTCCCCCACTTCCGATGATCACCAAAATTTAATAAAATTAACAGACAATAAAAAGACCAAACTTCTTTGTGGAGGTGATTTTTATTCAATACTTGCGCTGCTTGTCCTAGAATAGATAGTTTAGGATCAAGCAGTGCAGAATACTGGTAGCCCTGAACTAAATTTCATGATCATCAGTCATATTGGTTTAGTAGAGCGGTTAAAGATCATTAAAAATTATATTGTAATATTACAGTAGGCCTACTATTTATTGAAAATGTGGGCTGGAATAAAGTAATGTTACCTGCATATTCCCCAGTGGAACGTAAACGCTGCGTTAACGTTGTTTAAATGACATGGGGAAGACGGGACAGGTTACAACACTAAATATAATATTGTAATAATTACAATACTAGTCATTGAAACATGAGTGGAATTGAAGTAATGTTACCTGCATATTCCGCAGTGGCGCGTAAACACTGTGTTAGCATTGTGTAAATGACATGGGAGAGAGGGGGCAGGTTGCATCACCAAAAATATTATTGTAATATTACAATGCTATTCATTGAAACATGGACCTAACTAAAGTAATGTTACCTGCATATTTTCCAGTGGCTCGTAATCGCTGTGTTAACATTGTTTTAATGACTAGGGGAAAGCGGGCAGTTTGACACACTTAAAAATAATTGCATTACAATACCATTGATTGAAACATTGGCAGAACTAAAGTTCTGTTACCTGTATATACAGGGGCGCAGCCAGGATGGAATAAAAGGCTGGGGGGTCAGCAGTGGTGGCGCCAGGATTTGTACTTCGGAACATGGTCCCAACGAGGTCCGGATGGGCGTGGTTGCTGGTTTGATTTTGATGAGCAAAACAAAAACAAAAAACATCAATTCCTCGTTTTGTATTGAATTCATTTGTGCAAAGTTGAGTTTCACTTTGCATTATTAACGATGGCTGGCTTACAATTCATGCAATACTATAATATTCTTCACATAACTTTTTTCTTAGAAAATTAGTTTTTTTCTCAAAATTTTAGGGGGTCCTGACGCCCCCGACCCCCCCCCTCTGGCTGCGCCCCTGATATACCCAGTGGTGCGAAAAAGCTGTATTACATTGTTTAAATGACATGGGGAAGACGAGGCAGGTTGCATCAATGAAAATAATAATCATATTTTCATTTAAACAATGTTAACACAACGTTTACACACCACTGGGAATATACAAATAACATTACTATAGTTCTACTCCTGTTTCAATCAACGGTATTGTAATACTATAATATTTTCCTAATATTTTCCTAAAAAAAAATTAGGAAAAGAAATCGGGCAGGCATACAAACCTAGTAAAAAACATGGGAAAATCATAGACGAAATTAAATTTAAAAATCTCAAAAAAGTGTACAACATGACCTCCGAAAAGCCTACTGGAACTACATAGAAGATATTGTTACCCCAAAAGATACAGACACAAACATATACAGCGGTATAAA
>JAOTQE010112966.1:0-13095 GCA_025631205.1 Nesometra sesokonis
GGTTCCGCCGAAAGGTGGGGGGGGGGGCGCACTCTTAAATTCCGGGTGGGCGTGGTTCTTAAGTTTTTCCTGACGAGCAAAAAAAAAAGGTCATCTCCCCTATTTTGGTGCTCTGGAGCCGTAGTTTAGTCATATTTTGGGTTTTGGGGGTTTTTATTGAAAATTTTGGGCACGGCGCACCTAATATAAGGGGGTGGGGGTGCAACCAACTGCGTTTTGACGATAATAGGGGGCGCCCCTTAAATCCGCCCTTGTGCCTGTCTTGATTTTGAAGTTCAGACTTCCAAGTGAAGCGGGCAATTTAGGCGGGGCACCAAAGGACGTCGAGAGCCCCGGTGGGGCCCCGGAAAAATTTGCATTTGACATGCTAAAAGACACATTAGAGTCCATCAAAAGGTTCCGTGTTCCAGATCATGCATCTAAGCATACTCATCAGTCGTTTCATTTATTTTAAACTAATTTTTTCTATGATACTCGATATCTTAACCACATCGTGTATTTGATGAAACCATCTTCCTATATTTAAATTTCATTTACTATTGGCTATATTTCTTCAAGGAGTTTCATGGGTAGATCCAGGATTGTGATTTATGGGGGCTTAATCCTGATTTGGTTTTCACAAGCAAAAAAAAAAACCTGCTTGAATTAACACGTCCAATTATCCTCTGTATTATCCGCTGTGCATTTATTTCTATTAGTCCATTTGTCATTACAGCTCTAAAAAAACTGGGTAAATTTTAGGGTGGGAGACTTAAGCCTGTCAAACCCGCCTTTACAATGTCATCATTGCAGATGATATATTATGAGTTTGAACCTCACTATGCACATCTCTGCCAGCCATACTCATATACCACAGTTTGTATCAGAACATTTTTGTAAAATTGGCCCTGTAAATAAATTCCATCATGCCATTTTCCAGCCTTAGATACTAGCAGACTACAGTTGCATGGAGTCTTTGGGCCACAAGCTAGCCCAGAGAAGACATACAGAGCATAATAGTGGTGTTTGTGCAATGTTTTGTGTTTTTTTAGGTGATAAACACAAAATTTGTTAATTTCGCTTAAATATTGAATATAGCAACAATTGAAACAAAGTTACTTGTTATTTGGATATGCTGTTTAATACTATTGAAATAGGAAGGAATAAATGAATTTTTTTTAATAAATGACATTCTTTACCTGATATCAGTTGGGTAATCATTAGTTACACTTATTATAATTGGAAACTGGAATACAGTACATCATATTTAATATACATTCAACCTTATTAATAAGACTTAAATACACAGAATTAAAGCCATATTTAAAATTCAATTTTACATTTCAAAAAGTTATTTCAACTTTTGGGTTCCAATAAAAATATAAATATTGTGCCAAGATTTTCTTAAATGGCTTATAATTTTTTTTTTTAACAATGCAGTATATGGATATAAAAATAATAAATTAAATATACAGAACAAAACATTTAGGATAAATTCAAATAATATAGATGAAGCTTTGTATGATAAAATATACAATGTTTTAACTATTAACACTTTTTGGTTAGCTGATAATACTGTCTGGGAATTTGTTATGGAATGGGAATGTTGAATATTCTTGGATTTTCTTCAATAATTCAACTACACAAATCATTGGAGTATTAGTGCATAGGGACAAAGGATTTAAACTTTGGAAGAAAATTCAAGGAGCTCATAGATTTTG
The DNA here is from genome assembly GCA_025631205.1 of Nesometra sesokonis. Taxonomy (NCBI): domain Eukaryota; kingdom Metazoa; phylum Echinodermata; class Crinoidea; order Comatulida; family Antedonidae; genus Nesometra; species Nesometra sesokonis. The sequence goes on from JAOTQE010112966.1 coordinate 1,701, forward strand.
CATAACTAAACTAATCAGACTAGAATAAGGTGAAGACTATTGTACAGTAGATTACTAAACATTGACAATGTTTCAACATTTAACAAAACAGAAAATTGATTGAATCATTCAGTATTCACTGAAACTTGTAAAATCATTAAAAACTAAAGCTGTTCTTTTTTGATGCTATGCTATAGTCATTTATACACTTGTAAAACAATTACATGTACATTGTACACATGATGTTCCAAACATGATATTGCAGCACACTGCAATACAATGATACACTTTACTGTACAAAACGTATTTATCAATTTATCGGCCATTCTGCACTTACTCTAAAAGCGAAAAACTCCTACAGAATTTCACAACACACATTTGTTCATAATTAAGAGGTAGTTTACAGAAAACATGAACAGCTCATACTCAGTCATCACACCAAGGTACACACAGCGTGGTATAACTTACTGTACAGTAGTATTTTGCAATACAGTAGTTAAGTGTTTACTCATTAAGCATTAATATACAGTATTAGATAATCTTGTTTATAATATTTAGTTCAGTGTTTAAAACTGTGAGAATAGAACATTAAAATACAGTACTGTTTTTAATAATCACATCATTACACAGAAAAATGCATTCAATCAGTATTTAAGTTCATAAATATCTGTATCTCACTTTTAATTCTTAAGAGAATAATATTAAAATATCACTTTAATAATCGCACATGGCAATACACACTCGCATTTAAACGCTTTTTAACAATAAGAGCAATATTTTGTATTGTATTAATACCCATAACATCTCACTTATATTTTAAAATTTTTAAACTGCAATTTTAAAATTGTGGTTTAATACCTGGATTTACACAGAAACAATTTAACATTTTAACTACAAGAGCAGTATATATATTGTTTAATATTCATATTTGACTTTCTCAAAAGTCTATTTACAGAATATTGCACCCCCAGCAGCAGGTTTGGGGATAGTCTGGACAATAAACACTATTCTCAAAACCATAGACCCAGAATCTCCCAGTGACCTCTCTCCACTTGTAATGCACTTCACTTACTGGTACCGCTCGCAGATTCTGCCGCTGAAATTTAAAGGATACTTGGTGAGAAAAAAATTGTCTTAAATTAAGAAAACTTTTTGTAGTGTACAATAGATTTGAAGGCACTTATGGACTTGGTGTTAGACATAAATGATTCCCTACTCCTTCACTTATTAACTTGGTTTTACACATTAATGATTCCCTGCTCCTTCACTTATTGACTTGGTGTTAGACTTTATAATTCGTCACAAAAAATTAAAAGCAGGAAAAAGAAATGGATCAGACATGTGATAAAAGGAACAGGGCTTTTAAATGAAACAACTGAAGGAAGAATAGAAGGGAAATGCCTATGAGGAAGAAAAAGTATCATTATGATGGATGACATAAAAGAAGATAAAGAACTTTATTCACAGATGAAAGAACGAGCACGTAATAAGGAACATGGGGAACAGTGGAGTAATTGAATGCACAGAACCTGCCAGAATGCAGAAAACCAATGATGACGAAATAATCATCATTACTTTGTTTTTAGTAGTAAGTGCAAATTCAATAATCTGATGATAAACAGACTTAAATTGATCATTATCTTTGTGAATACATTAGCAAACACCTTCCACCTGTTTTTGCAGGACATTTTTATTGTTTTTGGACTGAAAATGCACACTTAGTAGACAAGTGGAGATGGGATAGTTCAATAATGAGAAAAAGTTAAAATGATAATTATTCTTGTTGAATAAACAACTATAAAACACCATCCACTATTACAGCCCAAGATACTACAACCTGCACATAACACTACTAACCTGCTGAATCTGCCTCTCACTTGGCCAAGCAGAGCGATGTGATTCAACGATGCGAATCGAGTTCTGGTTTACTTCAGCTACAGTATATTGGGTAATTGGCCAAACCTATAAGAACAAGAAATTACTCAAAACAATACATGAATTAATTAAAGTTACTTGGTTGAGAAATATTTGAAATATTATACAATTTGAATGTGGAGTAAATGTGGTCAAGTGAGTCCACTGGCAAAAAATGAGTAATGATCCCTGAACAATGGATGCACACACATTTAAGTTCACACAAGTTTGAGTATAGTTTAGGGTCTAACAAATCCAAAAATAATAATAATGTACAATCAACATCGATGATTCATGATATCATCTACAAGTCATATGCTTCCAGAATATGAAATCAAATTTGGGGTCAGACGTTCTGAGGAGCTATATGGGATTAAATATATGCATATTTTTAACACAATTTTACTGTTTATTAGTAAAAACATGCACTCGGATTCATAAGTTGTATGTAATTGTAATTGTCTTGAAAATGACTGAAAGAAATAGAAAATTATCAGTAATGTCTCAGGAACCCATATTTTTTAAAAATGTAATTTCTATCACCCATGCATGTCACGTGCTAAAAATGCACATGCACAGACAATGTAAAAATTATGAAATGTTTAAAATTATCTGAAACATTCTCTAATGTAATCAAAAATTTATTTTGAGCATTATATGCGCATAATGACATGTTCCCAAATTATTTTGAAATAGAACTTTTTATGTCGACTTCATGTTCACATATGATGACTGATAACATTGAACAATTTTATTGTTATTGATTATTGGTTATTATCCTAGAAATGTTCCATGTTAATAGGTTATTCCAAATTTCAGATATCCTGTTATGTGTTAGCAAAAAATGGAAGAAAATGAAAACATTTTGACAATGACAATAGCTGATCTGCATGATATTGTGGCTCAGCTAATAATAGTGTTATATTATATTATAGTAGCAGAGTATATTGTACAAACTTACATAATCCAGCGTCTGCTCAAACAATGTTTGTCCATTGACATCACGGATAAGTTCATCTGGCAAATCAGTAGTTTCATGAATGTAATCAGCTAGATGATTTGTACTAAAATAATAGAACAGTTACTTACATTTTGTATACTCAAAAGTTTTGATGAATAGGTAAACAATACACCTGTATATATATGGCGAGAGTATGGGATGGCAACAAGAAAGGACAAATTGAACAAGCTGCAAGTTTTGATTTTAGTAATGGAACTAATACACCTGTATGAAAATGAGGATGATTCTGGGATACTGAGCAAACTGCAAGATTTGATTATCAAGGTAAGGTCAAATGTATGTAAATGAGGATAGCTCTGGGATACACCATCAGGAGACAAATCAGCCAGCTGAGAGTCTTGATGTATCAAGGGAAATCAAGAAATAAAAAGAAATTCAAGGGAAGATTTTGGAGGTTGGTTGAGGGGTGAGGAACCTGGTGAGCGTTCCCCTTATCTGAGATGTTAAGCTGTTGGTCACATGTACAACATGGATCTTGTGCAATAATGTAGTACACAGAAAAGCGTAGAGCATTGTCTCTGAGATGTTAAGCTGTTATTCACATGTACAACATGGATCTTGTGCAATTGTACACAGAAAAGCGTAGGGCATTGTCTCTTGGTGTACTGCCCAATCAAAACGAGAAGGAGCCTACTGGAAATAAGTCCACTTCTGACTTTCAAGGATTATCCTTAGTGTCTCACAAATCAAAGTAATGGATTTGAACTGGTAAACAAGAATCTTGATGGTTCATCATCTATCACAAGTTTAGATAACTGACTGGGTGGTCAATGATTTGCTTAAAGTTATACTGTACGCAATGTACATATTACATTACTGAAGTTTCATTAACCACCTAGCAAGTTTGTATCATTTTACCTGTAAAATTAATAAACCTAGTTACTTACTAATTAACAAACAACTTAATGAAGAATCGAAGATGCCTGCAGCCTTCACAAACTGGACAGGTCACCCGACCATCACCACCACAACGGAAACATCTACAAATCAAACAAAATGATCTTTAACTCAAATTAAGAAACATATTTTGTTGAAAAAAAAATTTTTTAAAGCATTTTGTGTGGGAGTAGTTGTAGTTTAGACACTATCATCTGATCAGAAATTTAAGGCTTACTTATGATATAAAGGAAGCAAGCAGATGGCTGAGAACAAGTCTTGCATTGGACCAGCCTATATAGAACAGAAAGGCAAAACTCAATCAGACACAAAATACAGGACTAATATACAGTACTGACAATAATAGCCTACATTAAACTAGCATTATGTCACATTATACAATACAGATACACATAATAAACCCATGTTAATTAATTACAAATGGTTCAACATATGGAACATTTTAAGCGATTGTTAAAAACAATGTGTTACTAGTTAATAGGAAATATCCATCTGGTTGTAAATATGAATAACAGTAAGGGGTAACAATTGTATAACTGCAGCTCCTGCAGTAATAACTATCAATTTTAATACAATTATGTAAAAAGAGGTATTTATGAAAAGATCAACATAACTGAGATGGTCCCTTATTGTTGGATATTTGCACTAATACAGTAACTGCAGGTGAACATAATTGAGATTGTCCCTTATTGTTTTATATTTGCATTATTACAGTAACTGCAGTAGATCAACATAATTGAGATGGTTTCTTATTGTTTAATATTTGCATTACTGAAATACCTGCAGCAGAAAGCAGATGGTCACTTACAGGTATATAAAGGGAGTTACTGCAGGAACTATAGCAGAAGAAAATATTGAGATGGTCCCTTATGGTTTGATAAGCATTACTGCAGCAGAGGAATACTGAGACTCTTTCATATAGGGAATTACTGCAGTAACTGCAGCAGTTTTTTTTTGACAAATTACATAAATCAATTTACCTCTTTCTACCGCAACCATGGCATGAGTGACAAGTGACCGAGACCGTCTCTCCATCCCTGTGAACATGTTTATGACCTGACCCATTGCATGAACTACATCGCACCTAGGAGTATAACAAGTACACATTTGTAATTATTTGAGACCGTCTCTCCATCCCTGTGAACATGACCTGACCCATGGCATGAACTACATCGCACCTAGGAGTATAATAAGTACACATTTGTCATTATTTGAGACCGTCTCTCCATCCCTGTGAACATGACCTGACCCATGGCATGAACTACATCGCACCTAGGAGTATAACAAGTACACATTTGTCATTATTTAATCTAAAAACCACCAATGAAGTAATAAGCTGGATAGCAATGCAATTTTAAAAATGATATCAACCTACCCTGCCTCTTCCATGGCAACGACCACATCTGACAAAACCTCTTGCAAAACAATTGTGGCATTCCTGAAAAATTGTAAAAAAAATTTAAGCTATAAGACATGAAAGCACAACATATATTATCAAATAGAAAAGGTAAAAAGGCAATTAATAAACAAGAAGTCTATCCAACAATAAGACGTGGAAAGCTGCGCACAAAAGCTGTAGCTGGTCAGTGTCACTAACTGTTCGTGCACTGCACGCCATCACTTCTATTTAGCCAACAAAATCGGGCTAGTTTCCTATTCTACAACCACCTATACAAGGCGATTGAAGATTAGAGTGAGGCTACTGATCCAAAACTATACAAGATCAGTGATTGAATGAATCAGTTCTGTATCATGCTTGCTTTTATACTATTAACCTCATCTGCTATGAAAATTTCAAATTTCTGCGACTATGCCTGAGGCAAAGGTCGCTGAGTGTAGTAGCATGAATGAATGAATGAATGAATAAATGAATGATCTATCTAACTTAGTCTTTATGTATGGATAAAAAACAACTCTGAAATAAACATGAATGATATGAATGAATGAATGAGAATTTGAATGAATGAATGAATGAATGAATGATCTAACTATCTTACTCTGACATCCGATGTGTGAGGTACTTCCATGGTCTTGGTATGGTCCATAAATAAGCTATCAGGTTGGCAATACATGGCCCATGGTAATGGTGGTACACCCATATGTGGCCCATCAACCATGCCCCCTCGGTACGGCACATGCACTCGCTTAGTTGTGCGACCTTCAGTGTAGGTTTCAAGTTTATACTGCAAGTGGAAAGAAATAAAATGTGTTTTGAAAAATGTGATTAATTTAACCATTGAAAATCCAGGGATAATAGTTTTGGTTAGACTATTTAGTTGCAATCAGACAATGGATTTTAAAATTAGTATAAGGAAATGATTGTAACTGTTTCTGTACAAGAAATAAATTCAAAATGTCCTTGCATTCATGATTTGAAAATCCGGGGATTTAGTTTACTATTATTTAAAATATAATCAGATAACGGATATGAAACTTAGTATAAGGAAATGTTTAGAACTTGTTTCTGTACAAAACACAATAAATATAAAATGTCTTTACATTTTATGATTTGAAAACTTTCATAATATAATTGAAACCTTTCAGATTATACATTATTTTAAATACAATCACACAATTGATGTTAAGCTGGTATAAACAAGTGTTATAACTGCTTTCTATACTAGGTAATTAAATGAAAATGTCTTTATATTTATGATATGAAAATCCATGGATATAGAAACTTTTTGTTTATACATTACTTTAAATTCAATCACATAAATGGGTCTGAAACTTGGTATAAGAAAATGTTATTACTACTTTCTATACAAGGTATTTAAATTAACATTTCTTTACATACATGATAATGCGCAAAATTCTGAAATCCGGTATTAATAAAAGTTTTTAAAAATAAATATATAAAGCATAACAATCAAATTTTAAAGTCATTGATTAAGTGGTTTGAGATGGTAATTTAAAATGTATAATAATATCAGGTACAACTGGCAAGTTAGTAGAATGACTTACATGGAGGGCACTCGACGGTAGGATCTTGTCAAAGGTCATTTCTTGGGCTGGTTTGGTGCCATAGCAACAATTCTGGGCAACAAAATCTAGGATAGCGGTTCGAACCTGTTCCTCATCAATAGCACCAGTACTATCAGAATTAAAATTAACAAAAATAATATCAACAGATTATGTGAATGGTGAAATTTAGGTGGATGAAAATGGTCCATTAACTTTGATGGCAGCAGGGCCAGCAGTGACAATGATAATAATGTTGATGATGATGATTAAAATATTGATATTTCCGACTATGATGATGATTACTCATGCTGTTGTGTTTTACACAAGGAAAGGGAATTTACCTCTGATAAACTTCATCTGGCTTCTTTTCAGGTGGTGGTGGCTCATATGCAGGTGGTGGAGCGGACACTGAAATTGAAAGAAACATATTGGATAATATAAAACACACATATGCATAGCTTGTACTCAAGGAGTTAAACCATGTATTCATGGTTACCATCAACATTAATGCTATGTACACCAGTACAAATTTAATTAACACAATTTATTACTGTACTTAAACAAATCAGTTCTAATCTCTGGGGCTAACAAAATTTACTCATAATTAAAATTTCAAATTTATGTTCCGTTCCTTGCGGTTACAAAGTGCAACCAAGAATTCTGAATAGTTAATATATACATTACAGTATTACCATACTTGTGATTAAGGGACCAACAGAATGAGAACTCCTTCAATTTATTAATTGATACACATAACAGTGTCACCATATCCAGGTGAATAAGCACCCCAAAGAATGAGCAAACATTCAATTCAACAACCTAAATTAGGTTATTCCTCAGTCGTTCATCTCTACCACTGTCTGTCAATTTTAATATCCTTAATCCTTCTCTCAATTTCATTTATTTTCCCCATTTCATAAGCACCCCATTCAAATAATTGTCCCTCAAAGGTTGTGTTCAGGGGCGGATTTGGTGGGGGGGGGGGGGGGGAATTGTCATTGTCAAAGTACGTGCCTCCTCTTATTTTATGTGCCCTCCCTCTACAATTTTCTCCAATAATGAAAGACAAGTTTTATAAAACTATAACAAAAACGCAAAAAAAGGCATGTAATGTAAAATTTTTTTTGCTTGTCGAATTTAGAATGGTCAACATGCCCATACTGCTGGAAATATTAACAAATATCAAGCTGAAACATCTACAGTGGTCATTTAATTATTTATTTAATTATTAGATAACTTTTTTCCCTGTTAGAACAGACTTAACACTGCAGGACTGTTAGAATAGGTTAAACACCCATTTCTGCAGGACTGTTGTTGAATAACTTTTATCGCGATGATTTAACAGATATTTTTTTTCCTGTGGAGACAGACAAAAAGTGTAAGCAAGATATTGTATGTTTATCAAAATGTTTATCTTACCATCATTAAACATGATATCTTCATAACCGGGTAATGGGGTAAACTGGACATTAGATGGAATGTCTTTGGTTGTTTCTTGTGCATTATCATCATCATCAGGATCAGAATCAGGTGCATCATCCCATTTAAAACCTGGTTCATTTGCTTCATTAGCTGATGGTGCCCATGCTAACAACAATAAAAACAGAATAGCTTTAAAACCTGGTTCATTTGCTTCATTAGCTGATGGTGCCCATGCTAACAACAATAAAAACAGAATAGCTTTAAAACCTGGTTCATTTGCTTCATTAGCTGATGGTGCCCATGCTAACAACATTAAAAACAGAATAGCTTTAAAACCTGGTTTATTTGCTTCATCAGCTGACAGTGCAATGCTAACAACAATAAAAACAGAATAGCTTTAAAACCTGGTTTATTTGCTTCATCAGCTGACGGTGCCCATGTAACAATAAAAATATTCACTGCCTTTAAAACCTGGGTAAGTGGCTTCATTAGTTAATGGTGTCCATGTTGACAAAGATAAAAATAGAACAACTTTCAAACCTGGGTAAGTGTCTTCATTAGCTGATGGTACCCATGTCAACAATAAAAATATTTAATACCTTTAAAAACAAGGAAAGCAGCTTCATTGTCTAATGGTGCCCATGTTAACAATACAAATATTTATAAATATTGTTTTAATTAAATATAGTACTGTGCCTTTAAAACCTGCTTCATTAGCTACTGATTGTTGGGACTCAATTGACATTTTTTCAGTATCTCAATGTTGAAATGCTGTGAAACTTTATGTTAGGTCCTGAAGTTCCTCTTTAAATAAATAAGTAATCTATTGCAGTCATTCAATAGCAAATCAACCAGGGGCTCCCAGGTGACAATCTTGGAATTTGCTAAAAACTATTTTGTCATTCGGTGTTCTAAAAATTAAGAAGGTGTGGTGGTTTTGAAAGACCCATGGCTTCTGAAATGTTTGGATGATTTAACTAAAATAAACATTATTTGAAATTAAACTTCACTGGGTACATTTGGTTCAATTTTTAGCAAATTTTGAGAAGGGGAAAACTTTTGAAATTAGTTGATCTGATATGTATTTGTAATTTCTTTTGACTAACCTGCTTGCTGGGTGGGAGCTGGTTGACTCTGTGGTGGAGGGGCACCATTTTGGTAGCCACCAGGTTGCTGAGGTGGAGCACCAGGAGGGTATGCACCAGGTTGTTGCTGAGGGGATGGGGCGCCATATGCCTGAGGTGGAGCACCAGGTTGTTGTTGAGGGGGTGGGGGCCCATATGCCTGAGATGGAGCACCAGGTTGTTGCTGAGGGGGTGGGGCTCCATATGCCTGAGGTGGAGCACCAGATGGGTAGGCACCAGGTTGCTGAGGTGGTGGGGCTCTGTACCCCTGAGGTGGAGGACCTGCGGGATATCCAGGTTGTTGTGGGGGTGTGGCTCCATATTCATGAGGGACGGTATTTGGCAGTGGTTGCTGCTGTGGTTGTGGGTAACCTGGCTGAGGGACACCAGGATCACCATAGGCCGGCTGAGTGGGTGGATACCCAGGTGCTTGCTGCTGTCCACTCACTTCGCGTGGATTGGATGCTTGAGGTTCTCCAGCATTCATTATGCTATATAACTAGGCCTATATAGAAAGCAAAATTAATTGATTAATGGGTAAAAATCATAATAAAGTAAATACTTATTTTATGTTAAGAGAAGATATTATTAGATAGGCCTACTTTATTTATTGAATCCAAAAAGGAAACTTGCTTCATGTTTGTGAATGAATTGAAGAAAAAATCCCGGCCTCGTACGGTAACCTCTTCTCTCTTTTGGAATCTCCATTCGTCATAACAAAATACAATAATTTAGGTTGCAATCTAAGCCTAGCCAACGCACCAACCAGGCTAGTCATGGCTGGTGGGTAGGCCTAACCTTAAAACACCTGAACCTTGCCACGGTTTGCCACACGTCGAGCTTACGACGTAGTAGGACAGTCCTACTCCTCGTGGTAGCTAGCTACATCCTTTAAACGGTAACCCAGTCGCCAACATAGCCTGAATATTAGAGATGACATGTATGCTCATATTATAAATAAATAACTACCTTGAATTAATTACGACTATGAAACAAAAAGACGTTCTGAACTGCTGCTAGGAGCCTATAGATTTTCTTGAACTGTCCTGCTCTCTGATCTGTTCCTCCCTGCTCGCTTTTCCTTCAGGTCTCCTCCATGCTCACTCATCCGTAACATTACATTAAGTATGGACTTTTGGTAGAGGCCTGTTGCGATGGCTACCTACCAAACAACATTATATAAAATGTAAATATAATTAGAGAGCTTTCAAGTTAATCTTTTGAAACCAAGGTCTGATTATAAATAATTTATGTTTTGGGAAATTCTTAGATAGAGACAAGCAGTGGCGGCGCTACGAGGGGAGGGGGGGGGGCTACAGCCTCCCCCCGTCGGGGACCTCCTGCTCCCCTCCCCCCCCCCCCGGCGGGGAGAAAAATAAGGTTTCGTCGAGGGATCTGTAGGGTAATGTAGGGACAGGCGAAGCTCAAAACCAAAACGGGCTGAAAAGCACGCAAACGACGGACGGGGAAGGTTTTTTTATTTTTGCTCGTTGGACTGAAAACCGGGGACACGCCCACCTCAAAACTAAACTTGCCCAACTAGTCGGGGCACCCGTGCCCCCTATCGGGGGCATTGCCCTGCTGTCGGGGATTTCCTGGGGCCGCCACTGTAGACAAGTCAAGGTCACTGAACAGGGTTAGGCCTATATATGGTTAGGCCAAGGGCTGCGGGAGGTGGATGGGTGAGACAAGTCCCCCTGAAATTCACTTCAACTACAAAATCAGATAGACTGACTTTATTTGCTACGTTTGTCACCATGGGTACCGGAGTACTTCCCTTTATGGTGGTTATTTTTGCCCTGAAATCCCCCCAGGGATCAATATAGCCCCAACTAATAGGCAATAACCCGAGTGGTGGCGCCAGCGCCGTCGGGGAAGGCTTCCCCCCACCCACCCGTCGGGGAAGATTGACCACTTTCGTCGGGGAAAATAAAAATAAAAATATTGTATAAGTGACCCCAAAAATTGAAAATACACATTTAACGGACCAAAAGGGGAAATAACGTTTTTTTTGTTCATCAAAACCAAACGGGTAACCACGCCCACCCGGACTCCCCTCCCTGTCGGAGACCAT
>JAOTQE010112977.1:0-13094 GCA_025631205.1 Nesometra sesokonis
TTTTTGTTTAACAAATTGATGTATTTTGGTGTAATACACTACCAACTACCCTTGGGCGTTATTATTTTGTTAAAATTTATTAAATTGGAGACGGTCTCGGGTGGTCTCGGGCGGTGTTTAGTAGGACCGTTTAATTAACCAATCACATGTCTCTTCTGTTGACGTCGCACGAGTATCGTTTCGTTCAGCAATATTCAATTGAAGATAACAATAGTTAAGTGTATTGAAATAATATTGCTTTTAATTTTATTTTTTTAGACTTTCCTGGACATAATTTTCAGCCTCGCACTTTTGCTAGATAATGATGTATCGCATAACCCTGCCTCGCTCCATTGCTTCGCTACCTCGCTGCCTCACACATTGTCAATACCCTTGTGTAGGCCTACGCTTTTTTTTTATTCTACTAAATACAAAAAATGTACCGGTACGGTAGCTATTTTGCATCAGTCCAGTTAATACAGTCCAGTTAATAGTTTCTGTTGCTATTAATAGGCTATACAGTAGCTATATATATTTCTTTTAAATTTAAAGACGTCTGCAAATTCAACAAAACAGTTATGTTGGCGAAAGATAATGAGTCGCACACAGCGAACTAATTGAATTATCTACAATTATCGGTCTGTGAAGGACCATGAAGCACTTTAGAACAAAAATTAGAAAATCAAAGTTATTGTGTCTAATTTAAATTTTTGATGCCATAAAATTGTATCGCAATGTTATATTAATATAAAAGTAAATGGGAACAAATTCAATTTGCAGACAGAGGGTCTTTAAAAGATGCACTGCTTCTCAAACCAATAAAATTGACCATTGGGAAATGAAAAATCGAATTGATAAAATCGTAAATAAAGGAGTGAAGTTATACGTTCCTTGAGTTTGTGAACGAAGATGTTAAAGGGATTTAAAAAAATGAAAACAAATGCTCATAGTCAGCCAAAAATGATTTTTTTTTCATTATACTGTAATTTTTTTTCTGATAAAATCTAGAGGTAGTGTACCTTTAAGTTATTTGTTTTTAAGTATAAATAATTATTGTCTCACAGCTGAGCACAATCCCAAATACCGTTCGGTGGAAATTCCTTTACTCATATATTGCATCCAAAGATCATGAACTTTCTTATTTTCCTGACTTTTGTTCTCGTCGACCTAGTTTTGCCTGGCTAACCAATGCCTTTTGGAAAGGAAAAAGCAGTGTTTCCTTATGCAGTATGTATCAATTGATGCGTTGCTCTTGGGCTGTCACATTCCATTTAGGCGTCAATGCCAGCCCTCGACATCGTTATTTGTGGTGAAGTATTTCATAAAGCAGGTCCATGTAGTAGGTGGTCTCTTTTCTGTATGAATCCCATGTCTTCGCATTGTAATCATTTAGTTTGGACAGTTCATTTTGTCCTCGTGGGCATGTGCGTTTATTTATTATTTTTTAGGACTAATAATAAGGTGGGTGAAACAACCACAAAAAAGAAGAAAAAACACTGTAACAAAAATAAAATAAACAATACTTTTTACACAAATGTAGATAATAATAAAAGTATCATAGCGGTAGACTTAGACAACATTTACATAATACTAGCCTAATATAATTGATTAAATTCAATCCTAGCCCTGAGTGGGGTAGACGATCAGGTCCATAAGGTCCATGGAAGGGTAAGACCAACGAAAAGTGGACCCGATCATCTTAGCCCCGATCATCTTTTGGCCTGATTGTCTGTTACCCTCATTGTCTTAAAGTTATACATACTCTGTCAACCCTTACGCATTTGCTGTAAGTCTTACACATTTCACTGAAACCTTATGGTTGTTTTTTGGATACAATAAAGAAGAAGAAGAAGTATTGATTGATAATAATAATCCAGGCAAGTGTATTCGATTTGGTGGGTACGGGTTATCCAAGTTGGGTACAACTTGACTAAAAATTTGAGCGGGGTACTCCAAAGTTGGTACGAGTCTTCTTGGGTATGGTTGGATTAGGTACGAGTTGTTTAGTACAACACTAGGCTACTGGTCCTAGAGGCCTAAGCTTAGGCTCACGTTTGAAGTCAAGGTAATAGTAGGTAGTCCTGGTGCAGGTCAATTTGTAGAGAAACAAACACCTATAACTCATACCCAATTGGATAATTCGATTTTGAGACAACTCCTAGTAGCTACTAGCCTAGCAGGAGTAGGATGGACAACTGTATTGGCGCGCCTAATTTAAACTGGCCTAGCTTAGGGCCTACAACTTGTTTTTTCCTATTTTATGTGAAATTTATAATCTAATATAACTTGTATTTGTTTTGTTAATTTTTTTTTTATTAAGCCGAACTTGGTTAATAACAATAACAATAACAATAAAAACAACTATAACAATAACAAGCGCCTATCTCCACTAAAGTGCTCAAGGTGCTTTTGAAACCGTGACAAAGCTTATCCTTTAAATCTAAGACTACCAGAAATGACCGCAACCCACATCACTGCTTCCGTTTACCAGCAATTTAAGGTGCAAAGACCGGCTAGTACATAACTCACAGGTGTTCTCAGTTTTGTGGGCATCAAACTAAACAAATTAAAGAACCAAAATTATGGTTCTGTTAAGTCCAACTCAGACAGCGTCGGAAGACGAATTGACGACGCTGTCTGAGTTGGGCTTTACTCTTTCGGTGATGTGCTAGTAATTTTGACAAGAGTTATTCAAAATTTAAGTTTGAGTTGGTGGGCATAAGTATGAGTTGTCTAGGCTGTATTCAGTAGCCTTAGGCCTACAGTAGGTTGCTACTGTGGTAAGCCCTAGGAGCTAAGCTTCAGAAGGAGGCCCAGGTTGTTTTGACCTCCCTACTCCAGTAGGTTGCTACTGCGGTAAGCCCTAGGGGCTAAGCTTCAGAAGGAGGCCCAGGTTGTTTTGACCTTTTTGCAAATGAAAATACTGGCATTAGACTACAGCAACAATAATACTATTGTTATCCAACTTTAATTAAGTTGTAACAACAAATTTAAATTTATATACAACATATAATATGAGTGATTTGCCATTCTGCACCCAAGCTGATAAAAAAAATTGAAAATCTGATCGTAATGTTTGCAATTTGAAAAGGTTTTGAGGGTATACCAAAGGAGAATTTTTTTTAAAAGAAAGCCTAAGAAAGCCTAATGTCAATTTCTTCGACGTTTTTTGAATCCAACATTCAAGAAAAAACTGATCATTATGAGATTTCATATTTCAAACAATGCCTAGAATAAATTACCACAGCTAATTGTGTCTGCACCAATCCAACAATACAATTAAAAAACAGTTGATACAAGGTCTAAAAGAAAAATAGTCTACAATTACTAATTTTGATCCAATCTAATTATCTTAAATATGGAACAAATTTATCAAAAAGTTAAGACTTAAGCCTAGGCCTACTTAGGGTCTAAGCCCAATCCTAGCTTTACAAGTATTAGGTGTATCACCAGTAATACATTTCTTCTCTCTTATACAAAATGGCAGGTCTCCATTTTGTTAGGGAAGAATGTTTCAGATGAATGACCCAATAGTACTTGAATTGTTAATTTACAATTTATTATTTAAAATTGAACACAGGTGAGGAGTGCTAGAACGATTTTCTTATTCAACAAATGCAGTTGTCATTATAGTTACATTACTGAGGCCCAGGATGAATGGTACCGGTGAATGTTTTTTGGCACCGAGGGAGTCAGCAAAATACATAGCTGACAATAGCTCAGATGTAAAAGTGAATCAAGATGGCATTGAAAGAGTGACAAACATTGTAGGTACAAAGATATGCTTGTAATTAATAATATACCGTACTGACACCGTTATAAGCCCACCTTGTACATGAAATTTGACCAAATTTGGGGGGTGGGCTTATAACCGGGGATTTCCTGATGCAAGAAATGAAAAATAGCAATATTTTGGCTTAAAAAAAAGACGTACATAGCTAGACTAGGCCCCTGTCTACTCCTGCAAATGTCAACTTCTATCGCTGCTTACAAGCAATTTAATAAACAATTTAAAAGTCAAAAACAATTAAATGATGTGAATACCAAATTGAATAGGTCAGTTTACACCAGCCCATAGCCAGCATGGGCCATGATGTCGCTAAATGTGCGTAATCAATTATGGTTACATTACAGTGCCCCCAAAAAGAACATGTGTTTTCGAGCGGGACTTCTGTCAGACGTCATATTACCAAAAATTAAATTACCAAAATTTTAAAAAATATCACTTAAAATTTTTTTTTATATTGCCTTCTTTAGTACATTTGACGCCAATTGAAAATAAAAACTAGTCTATAAAGGGCACTGTCGTAACTAGTTACTATAGCCCTGGAAGTACTGTGTAATCGCAAGCTCTTCTGATTTGCGATGATTTGCTACCTGTCAACTGCTCCTATTTATAGGCCTCACCTTGGGCTAGAAGCTAGGCATCTTGAATGAAAAACGATGTTTTTGAAGGTAGTGCAGGAGGAATTTGAGTTAAAATGGTCTGATTTTGAAGTGTGAAGATGATGTTTTTGTAGCCTAGGCTATACGAAGATATGGTAAATTCATCAACTTAATAGGTGGGCTTAAACCCGAGTGCCTTGTTTTGCACGATTATTCATCAAAAGTAGGTGGTGGGCTTATACCCAAAGGTGGGCTTATAACTGCGTCAGTATGGTAATATAGAAGTAAGTGTATTCTAAACAGTTTGACACCAAAATCAACACTCTATGCAACGGTTGCCAAAATATAAACTGTAACACTACAATACTGTGTAAGCATCAAAGTGTTTTACATTATTACCCCCTGGAGCACAATCTATTTAACAACTATTGGAGTCAATTGGAGTGCATAGCATTTGCCAAATGCAAACTTTATTCCAATGGTGGAGAGATGCAATGTGGGTAAAGTTTATTTCATAAAAACTTGCCAAAGTAAGCCTTAAACTTCAAACTTGGAAGCCTGAAACACAACCACAGCATTGACTGCTCCCAATAGTGTGGAAAAAATAATAGTGGGTCAACTTATTTTTTGAGGATAAGATGATACATTAGTTCAATGTCTGAATATAGCGTAGATGTGGCAGATCCTAGCTAAAGGAGGTATAAGTCACAACTTCCATTTTAAATGAAAAAATGTGATTATTCATAACTTCACAAGGAAACATTGCATGATATTTATTTTTTTTTTAAAGAAAATGATGTGTAGTTTCATAATCTATAAATAACTCGGTTTTCAATTTTTTTACTTTAAAATTAGATCTTTGTGGAATCCTTGTGATGGATCAAAACATTTCGAAAATCGAGTTTACTTTTGTTCCAACCCTCCCGATTTTCTGTTAAAATTTACACATGTTCTAGCACCATAATTTGGCTTTATTTAATAAATATAGTACTTTTAAAATAAATAATTGCGTAGACTGTATCGTTCTAAATTTATCGTAATTTGTGCTAGTTAACCCCTTTCTGGCCCTCCCTCAAAAACCGCAGTAGAAGGCACACTATTTTAAGATAGAGGGCACAGATTAACGTCTGTCCTCTTTCAATAATTTTTGGTAAATAGGCTTACATTCAAAGAAATGTACACACAAATCTCAAAATTGAACTATAAGGAATAAAATGTTAAAATGATGGCAAACACATTAGAAAAACGGACTACTACAAAAGCTTTACAATTTTGCATACCAACTGATGCAAACTTTTAAAAACGGTGTGGCTAGTGCAACTCGGAAATTTACTTAGGCTCAATTTTAATGTGACAAAGAATTATGTAATTTTAATTACCAAAGAATTAATGTTCGTTTACATCCTGCTTACAATGGTCAGAAAGGTTGAATGCATGACAGTGCAGGACAGCCTGAGGACCCTGAGTTGATTAATAATATATAATATATATTTATTTAGATTCATGAAAAACTAGGAAACTGTGAATACAGTATAAAGGCATGGAAACAACACAAGCTGCATCCACAGAAATTGGAAAAACAAACAGTTGATTGGTAAGTGACAAAATATGTTAAATTGTTTACATGAGAGAGTTTGAAGCAAATAGAAACCAATGTTACAAACTGGTCAAATGACTGACAAAACATTGATAAAGAGAGACAAAAATTAATAAGTTAAAACAAATGTAATTTTACATATATAATATAAATGGTTTTTCAGACTTGTGAAAATTCAATGTTGTAAACCTTCAATTGTATTGTAATACTAATACTATAATCTTATTTTTAGTGGTGCAACCTGCCCTGCCTTCTCCTAATTAAACTGTGCTTACACAGCATTTACGCGCCACAGGCAAAAATACAGACAACAGTATTTTATTTCTGCCCATGTTTCAATCAGTGGTATTGTAATATTAGGTTTATATTACTTTTAAGTGATGCAACCTGCCCCGTCTTTCCCTAGTCTTTTAAACATTGTTAACACAGTGTTTACGCACCACAGGCGAATATTCAGGCAACATTATTTTAGCTCCATTCATGTTTCTTTCAATTATATTGCAGTTTTCAACATTAGCTGTTGCTTGTATCTCATTAGCTGTGAGGCAATTTCAGTTTTCCCCATTTGCTGTTGATCTTTTTAGATTAGCTTGGAGTTTTCTACATAAGGTGTTGAGTTTTCTACATTAGCGGTTATTCTACTTTAGCTGTTGTTTTCTACATTAACGGCTGTAACACAGGTGTTTAACTTATTCCAACAGAAAAATCTGATTTTATTCTGATAAACAGGAGATCCCGCCATTTTTAGGAGACTTGGGACCTCTGTGATACCATCTCAACTTTCTCTTTTTTATTACTGTGAGTAGATCTTCATAGGGGCCAATATGACATTAGATGATGGAACAGATCTGTTCATTTGTTATGTGATCCAAGTAGGTTATACCTACAGTAGCATAGTTTGATAACACCTCATTTCCATTGCTTGAATTCTTTTCTTAAGCTCTGCTTCGAGAGTGCATGTGTAGTTCTTAACACATTCATATTAAACTCCCCAAAAGATAGCTCACAAATCTGAAAAATGGAGATCTTTGTTTTATTTTGTCAGAACAGGTCAGAAATATTTTTTTTAAAAAGATTTTGTCAAAAGAATGATACAGGTATATTAATATTTTCTTTTTTTTTCAGGATATTTGTAATTGATACCTTGAATTTTTCATTTTGGTCAGAATCACACGAGAAGCGTTTTTTAGTGGAATATGAAAATGAAAAACACACTGGATACTGGTCCCTATGTGCTGCTATTAAGAGGGCATTGGAGGTAACATATTATTCTTTTGAATACACAAAGTAACCATATTAAACTTGCTGCCATCAGGGCTGAAAATTAATTTTTCAGTTGGTAGCACTGCTAAATTTTTTTGACACTCCAACAAAACAGTCAGTAGCAACAATTTTTTTGTAGCAGCACACCAGTGCGAACTGTATTTGCACCAACAGTAATACTTAGTGGTTTTCAAATACTTAACACCCCTCCCACATTTACAAGCTCCAACCAGCCCCTCCACCTTCCAACTTTCTACATCTCCTGTTTATTTTACATAAATGTTGTTATGTTTATGTTTGTTTGAATGTTGAAAAACATTGAAAGTTTGATACTGCCAATGCATTGTGGTATCAATTCTCACTATTTCTGTTATAACTTTACATATGAGGCATGTCATGGCAAATCCACCAAGTTGTCGCAAAAATTGAAAAATGAAGTTAATATTGAAACCATCTTACACTTATTGTAAGCTTTAAAATGAGAGGTCAATTATCAAAATTGGACAACTATAATGCGCATTAATAATATCTATAGAGCAAACGTGATGCGGTTGATGTACGCATGAATGTTAGATCATGCGCGCACTCTTCCCCGGGTTGTTGCGACGATAGTCGTTGTTTGAAGTGTTGTTGGTTTAAATAAAGTTTTAGTTCACAAGTTCAGGCTTGATCAGTGATTTTGTTTGTTGAATACATAAGAATAAACAAATTCATTTGTATTTGTTTATATTTCCTGTTGTTTATTTGCTTATTCCTGACTAACTTCCTGGGCGTCAACTTGGTTGTTTTGCCATGCCTTGCCCCATATGTATGATTGAAAGATAAAATGTATTTTTGTGTGTGCATTTTAAAATTTTATTTCTAAAAAGTATGATACAGTACTGTGTACTAGCGTATGATTTTAAATTCACTTTATATAAATGTGACTAAACATTACCATGTAGCAGTCAAACAAGTTTATCATGAGTGTGAATAAAGGTCATCAGTCGCCAAGACAGCAACCAGCAGATAGTTTACAGCTGTTCAATCACCCAACTGCTTTGAGCATTCAAAAAGATAGACAGCTGGTACCAAAGAAGGACTGCAGAGCTTACATATCACTAGTACAAATAAATTAGGCCAATTGAGATTTGAATGCAGGTATGTGGGCTGATACGAAAATGAGAACCGAATACCACTACAGTATATGGACAATACAAGCATAGCAGTAGCCCTGTAACTTGCTTTCAGATGAGGTTATAACCTCCAGTCAAGGTCATGGTCTGTTTGATAAAACTCCTGTGAAGCTGAAAGCCACCAGATTTCAGTTGACCTACCTGAGTGAGGACCCTACAAGCTGGTGGAATTTTAATTTAAACTAACTGTTGACATAGAAAGACCAGGGCCTGGGCCTATTTTTGTCCAAGTAAAATTTTACAGAGTATTTTCCCAATATTTTGGCCAACCAGACTCCCTTGGGAAAAATCTGAGTACTGTATTTAGTTTCATTTTACTTGAAACACAAACCTTGTGACAAAATGTTTAACTAGAACTTACAAGAATTCCTCACATTTGGTGTAGTGCTTATTTGAGAGTGGTTCTTATTTTAAACTGGCACATCATCAAAAAATTGCAGTAGTTTTTTTGTAAGGTTATAAGGTAGTTACAGTTTTTGGTTAAATTTTTAAAGGCTTGTCAAAAGTCCAAAAGGTACTAGGATAAAATTCTAGGGTAAATTCCCGTTGACATCACTCAAATGAAAGCGACACTTCATCAAGAATTGTTTGGTTTTGGGTAATCATAGTCCCCACTAACTTCAGTAGCATGAATCACTCAAGGACGCTATCATTCTTTTGTTATTCATGAAGATACAATGACTATATTGGTTTTTATATGACACCTAGATGGATTTCTGCAATCTGATTGGTCGATTGTTATCAGTCATTTGGCCAATTTCATGGTGAGGTCATGAATCGTGCAATTTTGGATCCATTTACCGTGCAATTTTGGATCCATTTACCGTGCAATTTTGGATCCATATGTTTTGCTCCATTGCACGCTCGCCGAGACGTGAAAACGCTCGCATATTGTAACAACAATGACCGCGCCATGCTCAGCTGCATTGTATTAATTTAGTACTAGCGCTATCATGCCCCTTCTCACTTGTTTCTAAATTCATAAAATGTCAAATGACAAGGATCTATTTACATGTAGGAGGTGTCATATAAAACAAATAATGAATGTTTTTTTTATTCATGTGATGGACAGAATATTTCATGAGGTGAAAGATGAAATGATCCATTCAACTCGACTACGCCTCGTTGAAAGGATCATTTCATCTTTCTCCTCATGAAATATTCTGTCCATCTCACTCAAAAGCATTCATTATTTGTATAATATTGCATTGCATTCCATAACTAATGATTGCGCCCTCTATTGTTGGGGATGTAAACAAAAACAACTAGTTTGGTGTGTAATTCAGGTTCATGGGAGATCTGTCTAGGGATTGTATAAGCTAAGCTTCTTTTTAAAGAAATATATTTTATACTGGACTTTACTAGCGTGTCTTTTGTTAAACAATAATTTTATCCAAGAATACAATAAGACATCCGGTATGGGGAAAAAATGACTATCCAAATTTTCAAAAAGAAATGGTTATAAATTTTCTCTCACAGATAAAACAACTTATCCCAGTATTAGGTCTAACAAAAAAATCCTTTGTTGCTAAAATTTGACTGACTCCAAAAATCCTAAAAGTCAGGGTCAACATTAAAAATAAAAATTATTAATGGCTAAATGAATAAAATACCCTAAAACCTAATATGAAATATATAACTTTATAATGCATTGCTTTCAATTCTCAATTTTATGTATTACAAGAAAAAAACTAGATTAGGAATTTGAAAAAAAAAACAAGTTATAGAAAATACAGTTAAAAAGTGGTTTATCAAAAATAAAAAATATATTCCTGGCTGACTTTACCTAAATTTACAATAATGAAACCTATGAACCTAATTCAAAAACCAAATTGAAGCTTATAATATCTTCTATCACAATATAACACTAACTCAATTTTGAATTTTTGTACAACACGACTCATTTTGTGGTCACAACCCGACAAATTATTTTAACTCAAAATTGTCAAATGGGCGAGTGTTAGTTTTCCACCCTGAGAGATGAATTTGGTTTGAAATTCACTTCCCAATTGGCTACAAAGAACCAAAAGGTACTGGGTGTGGAAAACGGGATTTCTTGCCTCGAACAAGACATCCATTCATAGACGCCTATATGAAGAGAGACTATCTAATGTGGCTATAGTGGTCGCCTAGACCAGTCTAACTTCGGCTTGAGATGTATAGAAAAGATTTGAAAATATTATATAAAGAAGACATAGACTATGTATATTATAATGTAAATAAAAGTAGGCCTAAATGTATTTGACAATTGCAAAGTATGTAAACAAATATATGTATTAGTCATAAATGATATATCAATGAGAAAGTTATATAAAATAAAAGATTGAAAGAAGAAAAAGAAAAGAAAATATGGAGCGGCTCAAAATTGTTTCCGAAAATAATATAAAAAGTATGTGTTTATACATAATTTAGGGTCACTAATCATTTGGTGACGCCTATGAGTGAAGGAGCACACATTAGCAGATAACCAATAAACCTTACCTGTATGAGTACGCCTATGGGCCTTGAGATGAGAGCTCTTTGTGTAAACTTTATTGCACCCTTCAAAATCACACAAGTGAATGCGTTTGCGAGTGAGTGATGTTGAGCGAGCTGCGTTTCTACTTGTACTTGTTTCACTGATTGTGGTCCTGTGAGTGTTGGCTGGCCATTGTGGCCTGAAAAATAATAAATATCAAATAAAATGTGGTTAATCAGTCACCTTTTATTTCAGATATTGAGCTATTTATATACAAGAACCTCAATTTTACATACTGTAAGGGACCAGAAGGGGTATGTAAACTTGTTTGTAAAATTTTGTTATGGTCTTTTTATATGTTTTATTCCTTACATATTGTCTTGTTTATTTACTACTACTTTGTTTTGGGGATTTTAGTATATTGAATATACTAGTTAATTTGAATATATATTTTACATTATGTCCTGTGAAAGTCAATTTTCAAAGCTTAAATATGTTTCAGCTGATTTTAGGCATATTTAAAATTGAGGGTTCATAAAATTGAGGTACGTAAAATCGAGGTTCCACTGTACAACAAGCTGGTAAGCAACTATGCAGAGTATCAGTCGTACGTTCAAGGGGGCGCTGATGGCGAAAAACTCCTAATTTGTGGTACTTCACACCAAATGCTACCTAATCTAGGGCTATGGTCCGAGTATGATTAAAACTTATAGATATGATCTAGAATACATTGTCTATAAAATTACACACTGATTTGCGAAATTGGCTCTTGTTTGCCCACAATGCCCATTTAACTTGTGAAATACCAAAAAATAGGGATCTTTACAGTGGCACCTATCAGCTGATTTAAACCAAAACATGAGATACACTAAGTTAGACCATCCTTGACATAACTAAAAAATTTCATTGAAAATCGAAATTGCCACTCGCCGCACATGGTTTTCGGGACTCATCAACTTTAAGGGATAGAAAAATACTGTTCAAATAGACAAACAGGGCAGTTAAAAATTAAGTAGGCAAAGCACTCTGTACAAAATAATAAATGATTGTTAATCAATTATGCACTTTTTACACATGATATAATAAGTTGATCCCGTGTCTTAGTTAGCCAACAATATTGGCAGAATATATTAAAATTTACTGACGTGACTGACAGTTTCGGACACCTTAACTCTCTGGTGTCCTCCTTCAGAGTGACGGCTCTGTTGCTAAGCAATCCGATCACCGGTAGGTGGCGGTCGTCTAACAACAGGGTTGTATACGTGACTCAGTGAGTTACTACTCACTTACGACCCTATTGTTAGACAACCGCCACGTCCTACCGGTGATTGGATTACTTAGCAACAAAGCCGCCCCTCTGAAGAAGGACACCGGAGAGAGTCAATGTGTCCGAAACTATCAGTCAGGTCAGTAAATTTAAATGGTTTGTCAAAAAGATAAACTTAGCATTATTTCAAACCAGATGAACATTTTCAGTTAAGGAAGGACTATGACTTCATTTCATCATGACATTGTATAAGATAAAACAATCGTAAAAAATTGAAAAGCATGAAACAACAGTACAATCACATCTCGTAATAATAATATAAGGGTAACTGTAATGTCATTTCTACTGAAAACACACTAATAATAATATTCAATTCAATTTCAATAAATAATCAATTAAAATCATAAGTATTTTTATGAACGTCCTTTGATCTGCCCACGTTGCAACTTACTTTTACCCTTCAGTGAAATCGGTTAAATGACCACCATCCTGGTTGATAATTACGCCACCATTGCCCATAAACAAAGAGTTCTCAATTTTGGGAGGAGTTGCAGAGATTCGCTTGCTAGTTTGTTCAAATTTACAATCCCTAGTTTTATCAGTTTTGTCTTGCGACTGCATTCAGAAGAATAGCACACTGAGTTTAGCAATGTTATTGCTTATTATATTCAACATCAAACATTTAAACTGCACCGATTGGTTGAAAGAGCACAACGTGATTAAAAATATTCCTACTAATTCAGCTTGCCGACGTCACTTTGCAAAATATTGACTATTTATCAAGTGACGTCACTTTTATGACATCACTTTGCGATATAGTGAAATACTATTAGCAAAGTGACGTCACTGACAATTGTGATGTTTACACAGTAACAAGTGAGACAAGGCTAGCCTAGGCCCCCTAGCCTAGGCACTCCGATCAGTTAACTGACGACGATATAGGGCCTAGGCCTAGACAAATTTATCCGC
>JAOTQE010112988.1:0-13093 GCA_025631205.1 Nesometra sesokonis
AGCGGACACCTCCCGTAAGCGGACGCGGACACTTTTTGTTTTAAAATTTAGATTTTTTGTATGTTAATTTACCTCCCATAAGCGGACATTCCGGAAAATGGAGTGGTTTTTCTGTACAACGAATACAAATTTCTGTACAATATCGTCCTTACTCTGTAATGGCTGAGCATCATATTACTGAACTAATTGTAAACATGTTTTAATAAAATATACAATGTGGTTTCTAGACATTTGAGAGGCCATTTGTGTTGAAAAGACCATACAATGTAAGACAAATGGACGTATATAGATAAATTTAAAACTTATGGCCCTCTATCGGCCGAAATTCTCGTTAGCGGACACCTCCCGTAAGCGGACACTTTTCCAGGACCCGAGGGTGTCCGCTTACGGGAAGTTCAACTGTAATGCTAAAAGGGTACACTTTATAAAAACATCCTTGACGATACCACTGTTCACTTCCAGACATCCATTCATTATTGATTGTGAAACTTTCTGTATTAGTAGGCCTATACATACTTCTACCCAATGTATAATGATCAACAAACACAAAGCTTTCAAGATATTTAAACATGAAATGTCTAAAAGTCAATGCATCTTCTTTATTGTTATTGTCAGTAAACCTAGTATTAGTCTAATGCTTTCACCAGAAAATCTACATTTAATGTAGCCATTTTCATCTCGGTCAATGATGATGCAAATTACTGATTGCATTTTAGTGGTAAGTATATGAGCTAAAATGTTATATATCTATATTGAGAATTGTTATCGGCTTCCATTTTTTTCTTTCCCCTTTCTTATATAACAGTGTAATAAGACCTCTTCTTTTTGATGATGCTTATTCAGTTTACTCCAACTCCGCTCTAACTTTCTGACTGTTAATTTCTTTTAAAAACTCAGTTCTGTTGAAGACCGAACATTAGCCGTGTGGGTTAAACACTTGAATTTTAACTGCAATTAAATTCAAGTACGTGTTCAATTCTCTTTTAATTGTTTTAACCCTTTCGCTGCGTGTGCCTGGTACTGAATTTGAAACTTGACAGGTATGTGTCTTGACACTTGATATATAAACGCCCTAATTTTATATAATTACTTTACAATGATCTTTAATCACCGTATATTCTGGACTGCCGTTAACTTTTTTCTTTTCTTTAAATCTATTGTTTACCTTTACTTTTATTTTGTTTAATTTTAATTAATAATAATTTAAATATATTTTTATTTAACACTACTAGGCTTAGACTTGACTACTATCATCTATCAATCTTTAAGTACAATTTGCTATCGTAAAATAAATATCATTAATAATAAATTTAATATTACAGTAGGCTATACTTTTATGTATTCACTCAAGTCGAAGTTTAGTCTGGTAGTTCTTCATCAGTACTTCTCGAATTGATGTTCAGTCGTCTTGGAGCCGGAATGCTATTGTCTAGAACCAGTACCATTTATTAATCGTTCAGGAAATACCTTACGCTACAAAACGATATTGTTTTAAAACAATTTCTAACATTTCCAACCATCACCAAAAAAGATGGAGGGTTCTAATTATCTTCTAGCCCGAGTTAAATACAATGATAAAGGGCCTGGACCCACGCCTATTGCCATCACTTTGCTGTTAAAATCTCACGCATGCCTGTACAACGTGCGATCTCCTCCACTCCCCTTTTTAGCTTCACTGGATCCGCCCCTGTATTCTGATTTACATGTTAAGATTACATCTTAATCAACCATTATAGCCAACTTTAATTACGAGCATTCTACAATTAATTATAGGCCTCTCTGAAGCTGAAAACCCACTGCATCTAATATCAACAAGACATCAATTTGTTACTACTTTGTACAATGGAACTGCTCTGAGCTTTGAACAAAAGAGCGGGGTGGTTCGGCTGCTCCATGTAATGTTCATCACTATAATTCTGATGACCCATTAGCCTAATAATGACCATTGAACAGCTCATTTTTATGCAATATGGAAACGTTGTATCATTTTGCTCTCCAAGGTTGCCTTAACCATTAGAGAAAACTCGATTTTTGGGGGAAAATTACGTTTTAAGTATTATATGATTTTCATGTAATGGCCAAAACGGATAATGTTGTAAAAATTATTATTTTACATAACTGTGAAGAATAATTTGAAATATCCCCTACAGTTTTATCGGAAAACTTCAATTTGTGACAACTCCTCAGCCTTAGATAGGGAATTTATTGAAATCTTAAATTTTTGGCTGTTTCAAGCTTGGTTAATACTCCCTCAATCGTAAACTATTTTTGTTCGTGCTGGCCCATAACGGAGTCGTGGAGAAAATGTAATGAACTTGAATCTGATATAAAACTTGGTATGATTGATTGGGTAGTTTTATCGAAAAAAATAAAAAATATAAAACATGTTCGATCAAAAATTTACTGTTATCGGCTATATCAATGAACTACTTACGCAGCAGAGTGATGTGACCTTGGTTCGCTGAGTTCGGATAGCAAATGATAAAAACTAGTGAAAACGTTTCCATAACATTTATAAAAATAGTGTTACTAGTTAATGGGGGTTATGGTTCGAGGTCGTTTTAATCGATATGAATTTTTACACAGAGAGCATGGAACGTGCTTTAGGATGGCAGAGCGGAAGTCTTGTAGCCGCCACCAGTAGATCAAAGGATTGGAGAGCGGGTTAAAAACACCAAAGTACGTCACGCAATATCTAATAGTTAATGTCTGGGTTTTGGATTTTACAGTTCTCGTAGACAACCATAATGAGTACAAAAAAGGAGGCGACATACATACGGCAAAGACGCCAATGATAATTAGGAACGTCTTAATGAGCTTTTTCGATCGTTCTAGTTCTTCTGCATTCTGCTGGCCTATCATAGGGTTCTGACGACGTAAACATCGGTAGATGTTGAAATACAGATAAGTTGTAATGCCCAAGGATAATACAAAAACTGCTGAAAACATGCTTCCAGCCGCCTTTTCCGATTGGAATGTACAAACATAAATGAATGGAATAGCCCAAAGTAAAATGCAGGTGATTACGCATCGTTTGACTGTAACGATTATATCGTAGTTAAATGGTACCCAAACCAGTGCTAAAGAACGGTCCACGGCGATCGCAGCTAACATCAACATGGAGGTTGTCGTGGTTGAAACATAAACCAAACCTGATTCAAATCCCATCAAACCATCCTGTGCAGGTTCATTTAAAGAAAACAATTCCGAAACATTATCGACACAAAGTGAAGCAGTAGCAGCCATGTCCGCTATAGCAAGAGACACTATAAAAATATTCTGCTTCCTCCACAGTGTTTTAGTTGAAACAATAGTGATTACGACAATAACGTTTGTCACCACCGCCAACACTGACAAACATAACATTGTTGCAACAAACCTACTATCAAGAAATACCTGTTCACCTGGTGTAGAATTTTTTCCACCTACGTTGTTCATTTCCATTGTGTTGAAGAAAAAGTGATACAGTACATGAAATGTACCAAGTTTTGGTAATATTCACATTAGCTGTGCGTTTGCATTATGTTGATCAAATAAACGACTGTGAACAAATAGGCCTCAGTCAAGTTTACTATTCTAAATATACGCAACACTGTATAAATCTAATATCATTAGAACACGAATAATTTAAAATGTCATCCACTATCAGCCTATCAGTTTCTTTTCTTGATGTGGATAACTTCATTATTTCATTCAGAAACACAGTTATTTGTACTGGGTGGATATTATTTACATGCTATGATACATTATTAAGGTACTGTACCAATAATTCTGCAGTTTGTGTTTAGGGGCGACTATTACTAATAGCATGGAAATTATACCATTATAGTTCGTCCTTCAAATCGACGATGACCAAGACCACTGTCATAAAATGATGAACTGTGTACAGGTAAATTTCATAATTTGAGGCAAAAAATGTAAAAATATTTAAAAAGCTGATAATTTAATTATTGATGTATGTTTTTGCCTTATATAAGGCCGATATTTACTTTAAAGTTACCTGCACATATAGAGCACCAGAAATAATTTTGAGGCAATCCATGATTTATAGTCGTTTTCTTCTTTCAATCGTTTATTTTGTTTATGATATTCACTTTTAATATGATGTAATATATTATGAATAATAACATTTAACCTGATGACATTTTTCACTGCTTTGGAGGAATTTTGGACGCCAGCTGAGCTCACAAGACCGTACATTGAATCTCGGCTTCTTGCTCTTGTTAGAAACGAAAATGCCTAATGTTTTTTTTTTTATTTGAATCGTACGAACAATATTTAAGTTTTTTTTTTCTTCAAAACATTTCCCACGAACATTAATTTGGTAAATAACTTTAACAAATGAACTGCTCTGACATCATAGGAATCTTTGAACCAAGCGCAGACGGTTCAGTCATCATGGTTTGACTTTGTAACTGCTGAAGGAATGCCAATGTCATGAATGTCATAATTACAGATACAGACACAGATAAACTTTATTTCATCCTTAATAAAAGGAAATTCACGTGGTCATGAACGCTCTCAAAAACAAACTACCTCATAAACTTATCATTACAATAACGTACACCTTTGGGGATAAAGGAATCATGATAACGGGTTGTACGTGCCTTGGTTGATCTGAAGTCTACCACTATAAAGTTAGAGATAATTATAGAATTAAGAGGATGGGATGGATCATCCATAACCCCTTTAAACTTTAGATTTACTTTCTCACTGTAGACCGAGTCAATGCGTGGCACACACTGCCCAACTATCTTCTCAGCTTTAGTTATTAAACAATTTAGTCTATCAATATCAACTCTCAAGCTGTTTCCACCCCAACAGACTAGGCAGTAACTTATCACACTAATGACAATAATATGTTGTTATTTACTTGAAAACATTAAGCTTGCGTAAACAGTACATACGAGAATTAAGTTTTTTTAATTATATGATCGCTTCATGATAGCTGTCTATCAATTATTTTATCTCATTGTAATATAATTCTGTTTCATAAATCGACAGTGTGCAAAGATACCGTAAGACTAGGCAACAGGACTTATGGTTCCAGGTCGTCTTAATTGATAGTTACACAGAGAGCATGTTGGAACGTGCCTAAGGATGGCAGAGTGAAAATCGTGAAGTCGCCACCAGTAGATGAATGGGTTTGAAAGCGGATTAAGAACAGCGAAAAACATTATACAATATCTTATGGTTGATGATCTAGGGTTTATACTTCCAGTAACCAACCCCAAGGTGTAGGAGAAGGAAGGAGACATACAAATGGCAAAGACGCCAATGATAATTAGGAACGTCTTAATGAGTTTCTTAGATCGTTCAAGTTCTTCTTGCTGACGTACCACAGGGTTCTGATGACGTAAACATCGGTAGATGTTGAAATACAGATAGGTTGTAATGCACAGAGATACTAAAAAGGCAATTGAAGACATGATTGAAGATGCTGCTATCGAATTCAATGCAAATACATAAACAAATGGGATAACCCAGAGTAAACCGCAGATGATTATGCATCGTTTGACTGTAACGATTATATGGTAGTTAAATGGTGCCCAGACCAGTGCTATAGAACGGTCCACAGCGATTGCAACTAACATCAACATTGAGGTTGTCTTGGCAGAAATATAAACCAAACCTGATTCAAATCCCACCGAATCTCCCTCCGAAGGCCTATTCAAAAAAGGAAACAACTCCAAGATATTATCGACACATAGTGAAGCAGTAGTAACCATGTCCGCTATCGCCAATGACACTATAAAAATATTCTGCTTCTTCCACAGTGTTTTAGTTGAAATAATAGTGATCACGACAATAATGTTTGTTACCCCCGCCAACAATGACAAACATAACAGTACTGCAACCAACGTATCATCAATATTATAGACCTCTTCATCTGGTCTAGAATTGTTTCCACCTATTTTGTTCATTTCCATTGTTTTGATGCAAAAACAGGCGAAATGTCAAAAGTTTTGGTAATCTTCACTTGAAATATTTAGCTTGGTACTTCCTGAATTGTTGTTCAATACTTAATAATAATAATAATTTGCATTTATAAAGCGTTCTTAAACTGCTGTCTCACAGTGCTATAAGTCCAACAGTCTATTTGAACAACTGAGTTTTATGTATAGACTTACATTGCACGAAGGACTTATGACTGACAGATATGAAATTGAAGCAGAGTCAAGATCAATGGTGCCTGGAAACAGTTTAACTGTTCCCTGTTCTATGTAGAGGCAATATTACAATAAACAACTCATCACTGTATATCATCTAATACAAACGATGCAAGGTTTCACCTTCTTAATTAATTTTGTTTTTAATGGAGATAACTTGATTATGTCCATTATTTTGTCTATTAGTAGTCAGGCAGGCATGATTTGTATTGTGTTGATTATTTAACTGGTGCATAATTCATTATTACGGTCCCAATTCAGATTTTGGTGTTTACCAACAGCACATTATACTATAGTATCTAAGACGTCATAGCAACAACATAAGCTATTTTACAAGTTACAGAGAGCATGTAAAAATGCGACTGAAAATGGCAGAACGAAAATTCTGAACTCTCCATCAGGGTTAGTAAATGAATTAACAAGCGGGAGCGAAAATCACCAAGAAAAGTTGCTTACCGAATACACGTGCATTGCTCTCCAACGCGGCTTCATGGTTTATTAGTTAACTAGGAGATATGGTGCCGGATCTCCTACAACGTTTTAGAGAGCATGTAGAAATGCGATTGAGAATGGCAGAGAGAAAATCTAGTGTGGACTCCACCAGTAAGGTTTGAAAATGAATTAACAAGCGGGAGCGAAAATCACCAAGAAAACTTGTTTACCGAATACGCCGTACGCGTACATTGCTCTCCAATTAGCTTCCATGGTTTAATAGTTAACTAGGAGTTATGGTTCCGGATCTCCTACAACGTATTAGAGAGCGTGTAGTAATACGATTGAGAATGGCAGAGCGAAAGTCCTGCAATCTCCACCAGTATATTATAGGGTTAGCAAATGAATTAATAACCGCACAAAGCAATACGAAATATGTAATAGTTGCTAAGTTTTCATTCCAGTCTCTGTAAATACCAAGAGCGAAAAGACATGAGTTGATGACGGATGGTAACAAACAAATAACAAAGACACCAATGATAATCAAAAAAGTCTTCATAAGTTTTTTAGATCGTTCAAGATCTCCGGCGTTCTCAAATATGACTTGTCCCTGTTGCTGCAACCCTTTATATATCTTGAAATAAAGATAACACGTAACACATAGAGATATTAAAAATGCAATAGAAAAAATACTGGCACTTAGCTGTGTAGTTGTTGCATTTGAAAAACAAACAAATGGAATAATCCAAAGTAGAATGGAGATGACTACACAGCGTTTGGCTGTTACGATTACATCGTAGTTAAATGGCGCCCACACTAGCGCAATAGAACGATCCACGGCAACTGCAGCAAACGTCAACACTGAGGTTGTTATTGCAGAACTGTAGAAGGTAATTGTATTAAAATTAACCCAATCGTCTTCTATGCCATCATTTGTTGCCAAAGCTAAGATGTTGTCAATAAATACAGAACCACAAGAAACAACATCAGTCATTGCAAGAGAAACTATGAAGATGTTTTGCTTCTTCCACAATGTTTTTGTTGATGCAATAATGACCACGACAATAACATTTGTCACTGTCGCCAAAAATGACAAACACAAAAATATCGCAATCAACTTTTTATCAACGTAAATTTCATCTGGTAAGGAATTGTTTCCAGATATCTGGTCCATTTTTAATTCTTTAAATTTCTAGAGATAAAGCTTAAACGGTTTCAACTGATCAAATGTAATC
The DNA here is from genome assembly GCA_025631205.1 of Nesometra sesokonis. Taxonomy (NCBI): domain Eukaryota; kingdom Metazoa; phylum Echinodermata; class Crinoidea; order Comatulida; family Antedonidae; genus Nesometra; species Nesometra sesokonis. The sequence continues at coordinate 7,838 of JAOTQE010112988.1, forward strand.
TCTAATATCCCACAAGTCAGCACAACATTTAAAAGGAGTCTGTGATTGGTAAGTACACCCGGACTGAAATAACTCAATTATTCTCGCCTTTATATCAGTTGTCTCAATTATTCTATTTTTATGCCAGCTTGGCACATAGATTACATGTTGTAATGTTAGCCGAGAACATACAAATGTAAATTATCTGATTGATAAAGAAAGAAATTATTACAGGGCGCATCCATGACGACACTAGACGGGGCAATGCGAGTGTTTGAAGGGTTGTACAGTAGAACCTCGATTTTACATACTGCAAGGGACCAATGGGTATGTAAATCCCAGGTTTTGTAAAATTGAGTCACTGCCTTTTTTATGTTTTGTTCATTGTTGACTCAATTATTTACTACTACTGTATTTTGTTTAAAAGATTCAAATATAGTCAAATTACCTGTCCCGTAACCTTGACCCCGTTCCCGTAAGCTTGACCTTTGACCCCGTGACCCATCATCGGCAATTCTGGTCTGAACCTATGCTTCCACCAAGTTTGAAAGGGTCAAGATGGGACCAAAGAGTAGCAAAAACAGTTATTTGACCTTTGACAACGTAACATTGACCTTTGACCCCGTAACCCATCATCGGCAATTCTGGTCTGAACCTGCATTCACTCACCAAGTTTGATAGAGATCGGACCAATGACCTGGGAGGAATAGAGGACAAACAGACAAACGTTGCTCAAATTATAGTATGATTAAACCTATAATACTGGTTAATTTTAACACATATTTTACATCATATCCTATTTAAAGTCATATTTCAAAGCTTATATATTATAATTTTAAGCGTATGTCAAATTCAGGGTTCGTAAAATTGAGGTATATACTCAACACAAAATATTGTTTTTTTGATTCAATATATCTTCATATCATTGGTTGTGTTAACATCAGCAAAGAAGATGGAGTGTTGAAGTAATGTATTTGAAGTAATATGTATTTGACCATTTTGTAAATACTTTATTTCTGTTTATCACCATAGCAATAAATTCAAATTATCCAATGAAACATTACAAGAGGAGCATGATCAGTTACTACAACAACACAGCGAGATTAGATGTACAGTACAAAAAAAAGGGTCTGGAAAGAAAGGTATAACAACATAAGCATATTTAATATTGTGCTATTTAAAATTACAGGTCTTAGGTATACTTAACACTGTAGAGTATCTCCTAAAGATTTTTTTTTTCTTTTTGTTTAGTACGACTGAAACATGGTACAGTATTTTAATACTGTATAGGGCTATAATTTGTGTTCCGAGTGGATTCAGGATTCAACTAAAGAGGTGTACAATTTCCAATTGGGGTTGACATTACACATTTATGATTTGGAAAGCAAAAAAGTGCTATTTTACCCTTTTCCATGTTTTTGTTGGCCCTTATTTTATTGTTTGGGTTTAAATTGGGGGAGGGGGGAACTTCAATTTTTAATTGGCCGACTTTGGAGGAAGCGCGAATGGTGTTGCCTAGTACAACATTTCTTCTCCTTTTCTGCTTGGTTGAATTGCCCTCATGATTCAAGTAATGTCTTATGTCACGGTGCTTATGTAATGGTATGCTCCAAAACAATTTCTCAAACCTTGATAGCCCCGATGATGAATAGTACCATTACACTTTTACAAAAATATGCATCATGTGTTGAAGATATGGTATACCATCAAGATGATATTAATTTATAAAGCAAGTTCAAATTGAGATATATTCCGTGGAATGTGGCTAAACTTCTAATGAAAACTGAAACACGTTTTTTATTTTTACTCTAAAAATGAGTAATATCATCATCTTGCTCCCCCCCCTCCCCACCCTGCTCTTTCGGATCCGGGATCCACTCTTGACACATGGTTCAGTAATGGCTTCATCAACAACTTCCATTGATGCTGTGAATGTGAATTTATAAATCAGTACAGTACAAGGAAATGCGTTTCAAGAATTTATTTGGTTTCATCAACAACTTTCCTGGATGCTGCAGATTTCAAAATAAAAATGTAATATAGATAAGCATAATTGATAAAATAATAAAAACATAGATAAAATAATAAAAAATACAGATAAAATAATAAAGGATATTATGTTTAAGTGAATTTAGAAATCAATACGTAGAAACTTTTTAATACATTAGTCTTCTAGAACCTCCTAAAATGTTAAGAATGGTAATAGAGATAAACAAAAATCGCAGATATAGTTTATAAAAAAAGGATAAAATAATGTAAAACATAAAATAATAAAGGATATTATGTATATGATTGTAGAAATCAATACATAGACATATGTTTTAATGCATTAATCTCTGCTTCATCAACAACTTTCATCGACGATGCAAAATGCATCCTTAATTGGTCCAGTCCTTTTTTACTAATCACATGATCACTCTTCTCCTTATCCAATTCTTTCACCAATCTGTCAATTTCTTTATGCAGTTGTTTAATTTCTAATTCATACTCCAACCGCATACCTTCTTTTTTTAGTTCACTCTCTCGTTGGCATTTCTCTCTAACCTCTTCAAGATCAAGACTAATTCTTTTCCGATTTCTTTTCTCCTGAGCTAAATCTTTCTGTAATCTTTCAATTACCATTTGTTGTGAATGTTTTTGGTTTTCTAAGTCTGAAATGTCTTCTCGTAAAAACACCTCAACCGACTGCATTGCCTTTAAATCTTTAGTTAAGTCTTTACAGATGATTTTTATGTTTATATTTTCATCAGATAAGCATCTTATCATTTCATGTTGTTGTTCTAATTTTAAACGATATTTTTTCACTTTTTCTTCCTTCTGCTTGAAAGCTTCTTTCATTACTTTCAATTCTTCCTCAATCCTTAACTTTTCATTTTTTATTAATTGATATGCCTCGCGTAGAATTTTCATTTCATTATTCGTCCATAAACTATCTTCTTTAGGTTCAGAAATTAATAATACTTCCACATCAGTAGATTTTTGTGTAGCAGATTTTTTAAGTGGAACTCCAACTTGAATACACTTCTGCTTTCTTGATTCTAACTCATTATTATATGATTTTCGTACTCTTTCATATATATTTTCTATTGGTTCTGTGGTTCTTGAAGTTGCACTGACATTCCCATGCTTAATCCTGTCGATCTCTTGCAGTTGTTTATCATTCGTTAATAGTTCACCAAGATCGTTATACTTGAATGTAGGAGGAAATAATGCTTCTACCCAATGATGTGTCATGCTTGCAGACCTATAAACAAAAAAAATCATAAAGTAAAATTGTATGTTGATCAAGAGTGAAATTGACCTACGTTCAATTCATTGTATCTCATACTGTACTTGGGCATTGCTTCCAAAATCCTGATGTACTGTGGTTTTTACATACTATACCTTCAAATTAAACCTCGATGGCCTGTTTACCTGCTAGAGAACCACTTGTCAATTGTATTTCCGGCCCCTGGGTATCCAAGGATGGCCGGGACTTGCATCAAGTTGCATTATTTGAATGTTGCAACACCCAGTTAATTCCCAGTCAAGTCCTGGACAGGCCGGGCAATAATAATGTGGAAATCCCCAGCGAAGTCCCCGACCAGCCGGGCAATTCTTGCTTGGCAGTCCCCGACCAAGGCCTCGGCCATGTGTGTGTTAAATCCCAATGAACAAAACAAATGCCCGACCTACTCAGGCACAATTAGGTAATCCCCGGTAAACACCCGGCCTACCCGGGCGAAAAAAAAATTTCTAAGATTCCCGACCAATTTTGATGCAAGTCCCGGCCGTCCCCGGGTATCCAGGCGCCGGGAATACAATTGACAAGTGCATAAGACCGCGGTATAGCAATGGTCTATTATTGAAGACCGTGCGTGACGTCACGATTATAGACCCATCTTAAACTTAAGACAGTGTCTAAAGACCGCTTATAGCAATCCACCCCAGAACAAAATAATACACTGCCACCTGCCCTGTTCTTACAGTATCTGAACCATTAGATCTACTTTACAATAGTAGCCTGTGGGAATCCATACTAGCCTGCGTCCAGGAATTTCCGCGTCCAGGGCCGAGGGCCTACCCCTAGGCTAGGCCTAGAGCACGATATGCGTCGTAATTAAATAATAATAACTGTGCTAAATATTATAAACCTACTAAGGAAATGTATCTTGTCCATTCACAAATAGAACTACTAAGACCTAGGGCACCTGAACAAATATATGCAAAAACGCAGTTAGTCTGAAGACTACACTCGTCAAATCGTCAAATGTTGACTTTACAATGGATGTGATTTCCTTGTCTGATTCTAAACAGTCTCGGTCTGGTAAGGTTATTGTAAATTAAATGCAGTGTAAATCAAACATAACAGCAAATAAAATATTTACAAAAATATGTAGGCTATAAGGTTTTATTTCTTTAATATAATTGTAGTTGAGAAAATGTAAAATTATTTTCTAAATAAAATTATAGGAAATCTTTTTTGTTGGTTGTAGAAATCGTATCCCTTGTGGTGCCTTAAGTTTAAGTCTGCCTCGGAACTTCCTAAATGTCTATAAGCGCAGCCGTTTTTTGGCGCATGCGTGAGATTTTATCGGTTCTAACTTTACTTGCGGTCCAACAAGGTATTTCCTGAGGGCGCTAATTAATTAACTGGCGCCAAAATTTTAGCTGTACTGCTGCCGCGCATGTTGTGATTTTGTGTGTATTATTAACGTGCATTTTTAATTATTCTTTTTTGTCTTTTTTTCAGGTTATTTAACTACGTAGTATATACATTGTGGGTGAAAGTATGTCTACTACGTAAAGATGTGCCATAATCAACAGAATAGGCAACAGAATCTGGATTGATCCTAGGGCCTAGGCTAGGCCTATAGGGCCTAGACCTAGTAGTATCTGAGTCGTCTAGCCGTAGCGGCACCTGGAGGCCTAGTGTGCCTACTACCAGGCCTAGTAGGCTAGGCCCTACTAGTAGTAGAGACGGCTGGGCAGGCGGCTCCCTAGTAGGCTAGTCTAAAGCTAGGCCTGTTATTAGGAAGTGTACTAGGCCTACTAGCCTAGAGGGCCTAGGCAGTAATTATAATATAGGTTGTGACTAGCCTTCTTGATGATAAGCTTAGGCTAGGAGCCTAAGGCCTAGTAGTAGGGGCTAGCTATGCAGAGCCCGGCTAGTAGTAGGGTAGGCCTAAGTTAGTACTGTCAATTTCAGACGGGTATTCGAACCTTTTGGTCGCGCCTTTGTGCATTAAAAATTATAAATGAAAAATATTGATTTTCGTACGTTTTTTCACAATCACA